>CAUYRH010019611.1:0-13705 GCA_963574655.1 Perodicticus potto
TCCAACTCCTGGGCTTAGGTGATTCTCTTGCCTCAGTTTCCAGAGTAGCTGGGACTCCAGGCACCAGCCACAACGCCCGGCTAGCTTAGCATTATTTTTAACAGGGAAGTTTAATAATCCAATCAAAGGTGAACACTTGGAAAAGGTACTCCAGTGAGCCCAGGAAATCTTTTCTTATAATTCTACTTATATTTTATCAATAAATGCATTGCCTTGATTAATTCTAAATCATTAACATATGAAGATGTTGCCAATATTCCCCAAATAAAATTAATATTTATATCACCAATTCCTATACATGTAAAATTAAAAAATAGTTGGAATGGTAATGAAATAATATTCAGTTGCTGATTAAACATTTCTCTCTTGTGTCTTGGGATTCAACCTAAGTTCCCAAAACAGAGAATCTTGTGTTGCTAATGATAATACTCTGGTAACAAAAAGAGCTTTGACTTTTGTTGTGCTTAGGTAGGTCTGGTAGACCCATGTAAGCACATTTAGTCCTAGCAATGGCCCTATAAAGTTGATGCTATTATTATTCCCAACTTACAGTGAGTAAATTTATATGAAGTATAGCCTGCATGTGGTAAGTTACTTGAGAGCAGACATGAACAGCTGGCTTAAAAATACTTTTGCTTATTGTACCACACTGACTTTATGCTCTGAAACAATAAACCAATAAACTAGTTCTTAATTCTCAGCACATTCTTGTTCCTGTGAAAAGAAGTATGATGCACAATGGGCACATGAGTTTATAAAGTATCTTATTGACAAGATCCTTCAGGGCTTGCAGTTCAGCATATATTTAGGTGATACATGAGTATACGTGATATGTGATAATATACAAAGGGGAAGGTAAAAAGTGGTAGGATAAGAAAGATGAAATGGGTAGTACCCAAGCTGACTTAATGAATGAACAATGTATTTTATAAAAATCTGCATGCCTATTTCGCTCATCATTGTATTGTCAGTGCCTACAAAAGTACCTGCCCTATAGGTTGAATCACTATTTTCTGAATGAATAAGCTGCAAAAGTAGATTCACATCTGCAGGATCATACATATAAATGACAGCACAAAATGATGCATAATTAAAAGACAGGTGGATCTGAAAACATAAAACACCTTGGAAGACTTGGTAAGAAGAACAGAATTTATCCAGAAACTGCAGAATAATAACTGAAGAAGAAAAAATAAAAGTAAAACAGACTTGATTAGAATTGAACCCCAGAAAGAGCACATGAGATTTTCAGGGTGCCTATGGGACAGAAGGGTGGTGAATCCAGGTGGCAGCTGAATGCGTCCTGAAATCATAAAAACTCAGTGTACACCACACCCATAGCATTCCTCTGAAAAACAGAAACAGGTTCCTTGCTATGCTGTATATCACACAACCGCAATTTAATGGGGTAGACACTGTGGCAGAGCCAAAATCTCTATTCTCCATTCCTCTGATGTGGCCTGGCACAACTCTATTCAGTAGCAGAAGCAATTTGTTATTAAATCCTTACTGAAAAGATGAAATGACTCTCTTAGGGAGTTCGAGTACTAGAGACATAGAGAGCTGAGTATGGCAAACATCCAGACACACAAAGAGAAATGTAAGAACTCAAGACAATAAAAGTCATGAAAAGCAGAAACTAGAGGTGGAGTGCAGTACAGAAGAATTTGTAAGTGATATGAAGGAAATAAGACAGAGAAATGACAATCATCTGATGTAGGTTTCTTTGGGTTTGAGAACTTCCAATGTCTTCATTTCCTAGTTCAAGCTTAACATCACTCGAAGAGGTTGGAAGAAATGAGCAAGAATCATAAATACTGAAACAATTTGTGAAATGGCTTAATTCTGAAATGCATTGTAGTGGTTACTTTAATCTCTTATAGCTGAAATCGAAGGAAAAAGAAAAGTGGGTCATAAACAAAACCAACAATTAATGGCCATAAGTTATTAGAAGAAATTAGTGACAGTTCAGCCTTTTTGTTTGCTTATATTTACTATTTTCATTCTCATGGGTTATGTAACATTACTTCATTCAATAAGTGAGGTATTACCTAATAAGAAATAAAGACACCATGGTTTAAGATGAAGGATAATTAATACATAAGTGAGATAAAATTCTTATGTTCCATGTTCTAGGCTGATACTCAATTAGAAACTCTGCCTCTGACAAAGGAAAATGTAAAAATAAACGGAGGTAGCAAGACAAAATGGTATGTTTCCAAAATATATGAAAATATATGAATTCCCTATATTCTCATGATTTTTACAAAAATGAAACTTAATTAATGGATATATTCTCTTTTTTCTTATATTTATCAACTCTTTTGTTCTGATTGCAGACCGTATGCTAACAAAGCATCATATTTTCTATGGTTTTAAGCTTCTAACACTTTAATATTTTGGATTTGCTGAAAGATAAATATACATGGATATTTATATATCAAAACCAGATAATCTTCTATAATGTTGGTTGTTTTCATAAACAAAGATAATAATGTTACAAATATACCAAAAACTACTACAATGAACAAAAAAATTTCTATCAATTTAACTGTCAACAGAAATAAATGTATGTTCCAAATGAAAGTATCACATTTTTCTTAATCTAAAAGAAAATCATTGATGACTATCTAGTTATTGAAATTATGCAGTTTATTTTAATCAGCTTATGCCATTATATAAAGAAATTGGATAGTTACTAGAACAAAATATTATTTCCGAATCTGATGGAAACCAGTTGGTATACTATACATAATACCTACCAGCTTTTCCATTAGTGTTAATATTTTAACCTGAAATTTTATGATTATCTTCATTATCTAAATTTGTCAGATAATAGTTTAAATTTCTTTCCTTCTTGGCTCTAATATATAATCTTATTTTCTTAAAGTTTGTATAAAAATATACACTGCAAGAGCAGTGATCATAGATTAATGTGACCTGATAGGCTTAAAAGATAGGTTCACTCTGAGCTGAGATCAGTTGTCAGCCTTTTATGTTTTAATATTTGGACATGGTGATTCTAATGTATACTCAGTGTTTCAAAATATGCATTGTCTCCAAGCACATTATTATGATGAAAATAACATGTATATTGTAAATTGCAAATACCATTTCTATTGCTATTAAAAAGTACTATTCAATAAAGAGAATAAAATAGGAGAAAGTTTTGTGACTATATTATCTATGAAAATAATAAAGTATGATAATATGTTTCAAAAACTTGATATGAATACAAGCCCCAGGCCATAATCCTATCTCTATTACAAATATTTAGGAATAAAAGCCAATATGTTATCCTGGCTATAATTTTATAATTAATAAAATTAAAAAGTTGGCCTATAGTAAATTTAATATTGCTTACTATTATAAAATTTGGTTATTGCAAGTAATCATTATTATGTATCTATATAAACACTATTTAATGTAAGCTACGTTTATTTCAAGAACATTTACATGATAGTGAAGGATTTTTAAATGAATTATGATAACTTTACTGCATTTAATAGCAATTATGATTATATATAATAATTACCATATAATTTCTGTTCTTCAGGTATTGAAACTAAGATTCACAATATTAAAATAGAAGAATTATTCCAACAGTTTCCTCTTTGCTTTAAAAAACAAAATAGCATCTCTTTGCTATCAGGTCACCATGAATAGCCTGTAATTAATCAATCACAAAAGATGACAATTTCTTTGGCAGTAAGACTAAATAAAGAAATTATAAAGTGTAATGACATTACTTACTAGTACAGATAATAAAGGTAAAGTCGATCTAAAAAATAAAATTAGTTATTATAAATTACTGTAACTGGTAAAAATTTCTTGGTATAAATCCTTAAAGTCTACTAGTATAACTGATATCTGTCACTGTTCTCTTAAAATAGCTTCATAGTTAACAAAATTAAGACCTAAAACTCTTCTACCAGTATACCTTCATTTAAAAATGAAGTGCTCTTATTAAATGAGAGTTCCAGTAGGAAGAGTAAAAATGAAAAAAAGACAAATGGAAAAAAAAGGAAATGACAAATATGAGTGTCACCAGGCAACTGTAATTTCAGTTTTTAGGTTGAAAAGATAAATGAGATTTCAGGTGAAAAGAGCTTCATTAGCACAGCCAGATATAAGTTATGGAAGGTGACTACTGCTTGGCATTCTTACTTACAATGACTCACTACCTTGTAATAATAAAACATTTTAAAACACGCATTATTTTTTATCTCGCTTATCTTTGTGTTTATAAAAGACTCAACATTTTATTTCAAAGTGAAAGTGCCTTTTTTGGTTAAAAAAAAGTCATATGAAGCACACAAAATTAGAATATATTAATAAAGTGCAGCTACCGCACTTTCTCAAGGTACTTAATTCCATGTTATAGTAGCTTTTAAAAATAGAATTTAAGAGTCTTTGTCCATGCTAATTTTTATGCAAATAAGCCTGGGCTAAAGCAAATTTTGTGACCATGTACATTATTTAGAAAAATGCATATTTTTCTGATATTTTCTATGTTTACATTTTTGGCAATCACTGACATTGTGTACGTGCACAAAAAACTTTACATAGAGAGTTTACAAATGGAATAGAGCAAGTGAAATTTATTCTAAGGTACTTTGAATACTGTAACTGACTGGTTTTTATATAGACATGAATCTATATATTAAAATGTCTGAGAATGTTCTCAGACTTCCCCTGCACTTAGAATTTTATTACTGGATCTCTTCAGATGTGCACAATTGATCCTCATGAAAAGCTATTGCTGCATAAAGGGATTTCCAAGCTGGAAACAGACAGTGTGTGGCTGTGTGTTTGCCAAATGTTGCCATCTTAAAATCTTGACTGTTGAAACAATAACATTTTGGCTGCTTTTATAACACTCATTTAATGTTTACAGTTTAGTAAATGTGCATTTTTATAAACAGAGGGTGTACCTAATTAAACTGGACCAGAGTAAGAAGTAGGTCAATGTATTGTGAACAAAATATCCCAATATGGTTGGGTTATGGAACAGCTCAATTTTGTTCATTGAGTTCTATTGATTTTTGGCAGAGAGAAAAGGAAGAATGAACAGATGGTGAAAGAAAGAAATCGAGCTGCTGGCGATGGAATACACTATCACACTGAATTATAAAGAATGGCGATCCAATCCCTCGAATCATTATTTCAATTAAAGTACAAAATCAACACAAGTGCTTATTTCTGAAACAACAGAATATTTTCAACAAAAATGAACATAGAATTCAGTTTCAAGTTGTGATGAACCAGTGTTGAAATATGACATCATATGAAGGGGAGCAGTGGCTATCTGCACTTGGGTTAATGAAACAGATAAAGTATATTTCCCTGTTTGGGTTGGAGAATGGAGAGGGATTTGCACTTCTTCACTGACAATTTGAGTGTTCAAACCTGAGAGATGTATAACACTGACAAATAGGTGAAGCTTTTGTGTACATGTAAATTACATGTGAATAAGTAAGTTAACACCTTTGCCCTGAAAAATGTTAGAAACATTAAAATAATGAAATCACTGAAAAAAATGTATCCTTTCAAACTAGAAACATGAATGTCTCAATTTAGAATAGTGTACCAAATTAATTTCACACAGGTATTGGAGTCTATTCTATTGTATTATGTAAGTCTAGATAAATGCTGTTAAATAACTAAACGGTAGTCACATGTAAGGTTTATAAAAAACAAAATGAAACAAATACATAAATATTCATACTTTGATTCTTATACTTAAAATGAACTGTTTTGATAAGAAAAAAATGTATATAATCGGTGAGGACAAAAATGTTTTAGCGCTAAACATTTAAAGTCGTGTTAGCAAACATTGTATTTTATTCTGCTTAAATAACATCACAATCATTTTGAGTCTTTTGTAAACACTGTCTCATGAGAATAGCAATTTAACCCATATTGAATTGCTTCAAACAAGGGCCAAAAAAAGAAAGAAGAGCTATGAAAAGGCAGAGGGAGGAAGCTAAATGACCAAAAGCAACAGTACGCTATTATTTTTCAAATCTCACGTTTACTTTTTTAAAATTTTAAATTAGAATTTGTGTATAGTTCGTGAGTTAACCAACCAATATATTCATTTGCACATCTCCATATTGAAAGTAATTGAGAACAAATTAACCTTTGATCTCTAAAAGAGCAAAATGAATAGCTCAGTCATTTTCTAGTACCATTTTAGTTCGGCCATCTGTAAAGGTTTTCTAAGGGCCATATAGTAAATATTTTTGACACAACAGGGCAAAATGAGACACTAATCATTTGTATGTATAATGATCGAGAACATATTTCCATATATCTTTTATTGACAAAATTGGAAACTTTAAGGAAGTTAAGTTGGAATTTCATATAATTTTCCTGTCACAAAATATACTTCTTTTGATTTTGCTTAAAACTATTTAAACATGTAAAATCTCTTCCTAGATGTAGGAAAACAGGTAGTAGTCTGGATTAGCCCATAGACTAAGATTTGTAAAACTCAGATTTAATCTACTGCTTTATTTTTGTTTTTGAAAGTAAATTATACAAGAAAAAAACCAATATTTATTTACCTGAGGAAATATAGATCTCTTGAGATTTTTTTTTTCTCTGAGCTATGGACCTGGATGAGCTTGGGGAAAATATTAATCATTTCAATGACTGAATTCTGAGTTCTCTTGTATCCCTATTCACAAGGTAAAGGAAAGGTGCTGTTTCTGCCAACACTTTACGATTATATTTTAGGAGGCAAAGTATAGTGAGAAGCAACTACTTTTTACAGCAAAATCATAGTTCTTATTTAATATTTTAGTTGTTATATACTTCCCAAGTTTCTCCCTGGTTGGCTCAATTTTGTCATATCATCATTTAAAGTAACATTTCTAATCATTAAAAAAGGTAAGAATAAATATTTGAGCCTTCTGAAATACCTTTAAAAATTTTACATAAATTGCTATTTTATTTATTAGAAAGATATAATCAAATACATTTTAATATGAAGTTAAAACCCAGCATGACTCAAGTTCTCTACTCAGCTACCTGACGGTGCTTTTCCCTAAGTGGCAGAGGAGGAAAAAACAGCTTTGAGCCAGGTCCAAGAATCCAGCAAGGCAGGGTTAACATTTGGATGTTAGGATGGAATTCATGGTTGAGAGAGTAAATCAGGTGAAACAGAAGTGTTTGGCAATATAACAGCCTTAACCAGATACAATAAGGAAGCTTCACGTAAAATTTTCTTGAACTCTATAATATCCTAATGGTTTGTGTCCAGAAACAATTTAAGCATTAACAAAAAAGAGGCTAGAAATATTTGCCTTTGAAAAAGTTACTTTTTTATATATTCCCTTTGTTATTTCAGTAAGTGGAATTATGTGATTCACTATGTGATACTGGAGAGCAGCATGGTATACTTCTCTTCAAACAACAATGTGAGTTTTTATGGAAATACACATTATTTCCCACCTCAAAAGAGAGAATGAATAAAGGTCTAGATTAGAATTAGTCTGCATATAGTCTTAATTGTTCATTTTCATATGTAGTCTTCATGCTCAGAGAAATATCACTCAGAGAAAAAAATAGCTTCACTATTTCTGAAGATTTAGGTACTACTATAATTTAATTTAGAAAAAGAAAAACAATGTCCAGCTAACTTTTTGTAAATGTAATAGTATTATAAATATTTAGCATCTCAAATCTAATGGCAGTAATTTACAGCAAGAATTTTTAGGATTCTGTGATTTCATGGCTGAGTTTTTTTAAAGTTATTTTTTCTACTGTAATGATTATACACTATTGCACAGTTGCGGCCTTTGAACAATGGTCTTTCCCAATTTTCTGGAATCAGATCTTTAACCACAGCACTGATTAAAAGTAAAGTAAAGGCAAAAATTCTGGCCTCTTTTCTACTACTTTTTCTACTTTTAGCCTTGGTTTCCTCATCTCTAAAATGATGGAAATAACGTACACTGTCTGGAATTGCTGGAAAAATTGCATGAAATAGTTTATATAAAATTTTAGTACTATTTCTTTCCAATAATAAATCTTCATTAAATTGGGATTTTTTGTTTTTGTTTTTGAGACAGAGCCTCAAGCTGTCACCCTGGATAGAGGACTGTGGCATCACAGCTCACAGCAACCTCCAACTCCTGGGCTCAAGTGAGTCTCCCGCCTCTGCCACCCAAGTAGCTGGGACTACAGGCGCCCACCACAATGCCCCGCCATTTTTTGGTTGCAGCTGTTGTTGTTTGGCAGGCCCCGGCTGGATTCGAACCCGCCAGCTCAGGTGTACATGGCTGGCACCCTAGCAACTTGAGCCACAGGTGTCAAGCCAAATTGGGATTATTATTATTATAAATATTAATTTTACCATCTTTTTTTATTGTAACAAACATAGGAATTATAAAATAACATCAAAATAATTGTTTTAGAGCTAACATTATTTCAGTTTTCAGTATGCACCCCCATTAGGGAAAGCCAATCACCCTCAGTAAAATGGAATAGAAGATTGCTGGGGCATCTCACTACACTACTCAACCTAGGATACTCTGAGTGTCAACTTCCCCTCGCTTCGGAGGAAGGCGGGTTCACCACTAGGGGGCGGGTTCACCACTAGGAGGTGGGGTCACCACTAGAGGCACATGCACAAGTATAATCAGGTGTCTACATTCCGGGATGCTGGTTTTAAAGTTGAAAGGGGATTTTCTTCCAAAGAAATTCCCTTTCCTTCATTAGGGTCATCCAGACATTTTAAAAGCAGAGTATAGAACACACAGCTCAACAGTATTGGTTATCTCAGCCATATCTAACAAACATTTTGGTTGGAAACCCACAGCACCCTTTCGTCTTTTCTCTCTCTGTTATTACAATCAGCATTTTGAACGAAATAATCTGATAACCATTGCATCAGGTGTATGTATGTCCTGTTAAAAGCCTGATATGCATCCTACAGGTCTGGATTCTGGAAGAGGGCATTGGAGCAGACTCTATGAACCTTGCTTGCCCCACAAAAGAATGCTCTGAAGTTTTATAGCAGTTTTTATTTCTGGTCACAGTGATTCACCAACGCTAACAGGCATTAAATTTTCACAGCACTCCCGTCACTTTATTTGGCATGGAAAATGGTAAATACAAGACAGCCTAGATATGCAATTCCGAATTAATATTTTTCTTCCCTAAGAACCATTATTTCTATTCATTTGTTGTTCACTTTAATAATATAATAATTTTATTCCTGGTATTTATAGATTGCTTAGTATGCAGTTCTTATATTTCAATTGATACAAATCTTGGTACAAAATCAACATTAAGGGTTTATGTTGTGGTATGTTGTAAATTGCTGAAGCCATTTAAATAAAGGACCCAATTAGTGAGAATAGTAAGAGCTTTGAAGAAAAGGACTATCCAAGTCAAGAAATTATTATCCAGACTGGAACAAAGATCAGAGGGGTGTAAATATGTTTTCTATTGGGATTTCTACCACAAATGGTTCCCTTTTCCTGTACGTAATAGAAAACATACCAGAAGTTTGATGTATACCTATCAAAAAGAAAAAAAATAATTTATCATCTTCTAACATGTATATTTATTTATGAAAGCTGGTATGGCAAACAACCAAGGTGCCAGATTAATGCCTATAAGAGTTGATCCAGTGAATAACTTCACACCCAAGACTTAAGAGCAGGAAGAATGTTAATGTGTTTCTTCAAGCACTTAACAGAATCTTCAGATCTGACAGAAAGCATATCCCACGTTCCCTGTTTACTCACATTTCCAAGCCACGCGGACAATGTTAGTTTGTGAACTGGAGGCAATGACTTTGACAAAAGTAAATAATTCATATAATTCATTCCGGAGTCACATTTCCGAGTAGAATGCAAAAGTTCAGTGCAGACATTCAGTATCAGCAGTGAAGAAAACTGATTTGGAAATTAGAAAAAATGGCACCACGTAGGCCTTCATTCCTTGTTACATAATAATGTCTATCCTTGAACCATAAAATTACACTCTATCCGTGGTGCTATCAAGTTTATTGGAGATATTTTGGGAATAGTCTTTTTTTTTTATTAGGAACACTCAGGGAGAAAGTTACAAAAATGTTACTTTAAAAGTAAAAAGAACATGATGAAGAATGTTTGTTCAAATAAAGTTCATCTTCCTGCATGAGTTATTTCAGTGAAAATGGTTGAAAGACTAGACCTAGAATGTAGAGGAATGCCTTTAGAATTGCTATATCAGAAGAGAGAAGGAAAAGAAGAACATACAGCCTTTACTCTGGGCAGCTGGTACGCCTCACGAAGCATGTTTTTACCCACTACAGATCCGATAGCGCTTTATAACACATTCCCCTAGGTTGTCTGCTTGCTTCGCCTCCATCGGCTATGAATTTCATTCTCACAAATGATTAGTATATAAAGTTATCACCTTGGTCCCTTAGCTATCACCTCTGCCCCTTATCATTACATAAAGTAAAATTGTTTCTGTTCTTTTACTGAACTTAAAAGAATTATATACTGTTAAGTACATTTGTAATAATAAATGAAATTTAATGAGCTTATGGGAGCATGTTATCATTTGGTAATAACTAACTTAATTTTTATGTTTTGTTCTATGAATCATGTTATGGTTACTTTTTTACAAAGTCCACTCAAAAAATGGCAGTTGCTATTATTATTCAGTGACTATATATCGTCTATAAAAGTTTAATAGTTTTGTGAGTTAGGGCTGTTCCCGTCTCAAATGAATAAGAAATACAAGAGAAAACGTTAAAGGAAAACTTTCTCTTCCCCAATCCACTTCATAGCATCTATGATATTTCCTTCCCTGGATTTTACTCTTCTGATTTGACTTACTGCCATCCCTTTCATTGTCTGTATCATCTTGTGGGTAGATCCTTATACAGACAACTGTACTGGTATCTGGTCCTCTTGCTCTTTCAATTCGCTCCTGTTAGATGCATCTTGGCTCAGTCACCATTCGTCAATCTCAGAAGACAATGAGATTAACAGAAAGCCACACACAGCAATTACTGTCTCCTTCACCAAGGTTAGCTGCACTGAATGAAATTATTTATTAAGCTGAAGGCTTAATACAATGCAGACAATAAGCAGCCAAACAAATTGTCTGTTTCCTCCCTAAATATACCTTATGTAGTTACCTGATTGCTCTAACCATTATCCCCGGAGTAATCTTACTTGTACTATTCCTTTAATCCTCAGTTCTCATTTCAATCCTTTGTGAAGAATGCCTCTTTTGCTTTTCATTACAATTAATCTTATTCTTCACTTTTATAACCACCTGATGCCTCGTATTGTGAATTGGTCTAAACATTTTCTATTGTTGTCTAGTGTTTTCTGAGCACTTTTCTTAGAGCTCCATGTGTATCACCCATGACACATTTTAAAAAGGACTGTCTAAGTCTCATGTGATCTGCACCCACAGAACAAGGAAAAAGGGGTAGGCCTTTAGGATCCCCATCTCACAAATGCTGGGCTTTAGTCATGTAGACAATTAGTGTCAGAGCCAAGCTCAAATCTCTGATCACCAAATCTATATTCGTAGTTTTACTATACTCTACTGATGCCAAATAGATGGTGGTTCTGAACTTGGTACCTTGCACTTAAAATGTACTCAGATATATCATTTAAGTGATAATTATTAAAACCACATGAATTATCTAATTATTTTCATTGGAAACTAAGATGAATGAAGGAACAGATGGACACTGAGCTCCTCCTTTGGTGCCCAGAAAAGTCAAGTTATATGTCTATAGTTTTTCAGTTAGTACCTGAACTTATCTGATGTTCTCACGCACACCTAAGTGATAGAAAACACTAAGCATTTAATGAGATGCTCTTGATTCTTTCTTTCTTATTCTAGTTTTTTCATCTATAATGTTCCCCTTCCCCCCCAACCCTCATGCCTATCACAAGGCTCTTTGATGCCTACCTCGGATTCTTCCTCTCATATTAACCCTCTTTTCATCCTTTACCCCTCTGTGATGCTCAATTTTCTAAATTCTCAGAGTTCCTTTTAGTGATACCTCGCCTTTTGCACATTTGCCCCACAATGTGTGTTTTGACAGAGTTGCCTACTTTTACCACTATGTTTAAGCACTTTGAAGTGGAGAGAATGTCTTTTGCTTTCTTCTTTTTTGAGACAGCATCTCACTCAATTGCCCAGGCTAAAGCACCATGACTTCGGCCTAGCTCACAGCAAACTTAAATTCCTGGGTCAAGCTCTCTTCTCTTCTCCTCTTTTCTCTGCTCTTCTCCTCCTCCTGTCCCCCCCGTCCGCGTGTCCCCCCGGGTGTCGGGTCTGGCTCTCTCTCTCCCCTCCTCCGTAATGCTGCTCTGGAGCTTCCCCCACCAATAAATACCTTTCTTACAAAAAAAAAAAAAAAATTCCTTGGTCAAACAGTCCTCCTGACTCAGCCTCCTATGCAGCTGGGACTATAGGCCCCTGCTACAAAACCCATCTAATTTTTCTGCCTTTAGTAGAGATGGGGTCTTGCTCTTCTTCAGGCTGGTCTCAAACTCTGGAGCTCAAGCGATCCTCCTGCCTCAGCCTCTCAGAGTGCTGGGACTAGAGGCCTGAGCCACTGCATCCAGGTTAGCCTGTCCTCCTTATCTGTGCATATCACATAATTTACACTGCCCTGTGTTATATATCACATAGTACTCATTAGAGAAATGATCAAAGTTTGTGAAGAGTCATTGGGTTCTGTGACAAACATAGATTTGCAGAACTGGTTCCCATTGCATCGTCATCGACCATTCTATTCCGTATAAGCTTAAATTAAATTGCTGCTTCTCAGGTAAGCAGTATCAATTAAACCAGGAGTCTCCAGAGTGCTCTACCAGAAAGCCCTTCATTATCCTTTCTTGCAAAATGTTTCTTATCCTTAGAGGGTGAGTTTAGTTTTCATTCCCTATATAAAACCTCTTTGTTACCTCTGCAGTTAATAGCATTTTGTTTTATATCTCAATGACAGACAAATTTGCTTTATCATCACGTGGGATACTTTGGCCAGTACTACGCTGAAGTCCTGAGAACAGAGATGAATCTACGTGTCCATCTGCTCCTCATCATCATCGCAGTGATGGGTGTCCAATAATACTTTGCAAATCTTCATTCACTTGAAATGGGTTTAAACATTTTAAAAGAACATTTCCTGGTTGAGAAAAAGAATAAGAGGAAACAAGAAGCCAGTAATATGGAGGTACACACCACGAGTGATCAGAGTTAGCTGGAGCCAAACTGCACCGCCACCCCCCGTGCGCATGTATGTATGTCTGTGTTGAATGAATTTTCTCTCTTCTAGCACCTCTCATGCCTAATATGTTTAGTCACTGCCTGTCTGCAAAGCCTCTCCATTCCTAGTCATCCCTGTCACTCTTTCTTCCCTCCTTTCATACTACCTCCATTGCAGTACGAAATGAACTCCAAAGGGCAACTGGCATTTATCTGGTAGATGGTGAAATCGACTCTATTTTTGAAAATTTCGTGTTCATAAAAAATTAGCCTGGAAAGGTACTAAACCCTAAGTAGCTCAAGCTGATGCTGAAGGGCGAGACCCTCTACACAGGGGCTGGACCTTTTTTCTCTCTTTTTTTTGAGACAGAGCCTCAAGCTGTCACCCTGGATAGAGCACTGTGACATCACAGCTCACAGCAACCTCCAATTCCTGGGCTCAAGCGAGTCTCCTGCCTCC
>CAUYRH010019615.1:0-14889 GCA_963574655.1 Perodicticus potto
AAACTTACTAAATGCAGAATACAAATGTCTTCATACAATAACTAAGAAAATGACATGATGGCTATGTCAAACAGTTTGATGAAAATGTTTCAGATTGTATATGAAACCAGCACATTGTATCCCTTGATTGCACTAATGTACACAGCTATGATTCAGCAATAAAAAAAAAAAAAAAGAACTTGGATCAGATATCCTTTTTCTGACATAAAGCAGAAAAGTCAGAATTTGATCCAAGCCTATAGTGAACCTTATATAGTGTAAATCTTGTACAGATATTAAATTCCTTCTAAGGATGATGGGTAAATCAAATCAAATCAAGTATGTCTAGTACTAGGACTGTTTGTAGCACATGGTAGCTATTCAGTTAATATCATTCCTCCCCCCTCATTTAATTTCTATTCTAAATGGGGTGATATAGGGAAAATACGGCTTTCAAAAAAATGTCTGTTAGGTAGAATGGTTTTAAAATAATCTGCCTTAGGGCGGTGCCTGTGGCTCATTGAGTAGGGCGCCTGCCCCATATGCCGAAGGTGGTGGGTTCAAACCCAGCCTCAGCCGAACTGTAAAACAGAAAAATAGCTGGGCATTGTGGCGGGTGCCTGTAGTTCCAGCTACTCAGGAGGCTGAGGCAAGAGAATCGCCTAAGCCCAGGAGTTGGAGGTTGCTGTGAGCCATGTGACGCCACAGCACTCTACAGAGAGCGATAAAGTGAGACTCTTGTCTCTATAAAATAAATAAATAAATAAATAAATAAATACATGAATAAATAAAATAAAATAATCTGCCTTATGATGGGGGATCCTAAGGTTGGTGTCTATGATTGACTTTTTTATGTTGCTTCATGAGAATTTGAGCTATGGGTGTGTGTGTGACAGAGAGAAAAATCTTCCCCCTTTGCTCTTAACTAAAATCAAACTCCTTTATCTTATTCCCTGACAAAAAATTTAAGATATGTTTTATTTTTAAAATAAGGAAGAAGATCATTGACTTTCTTTCTCCAGGTAATTAGCACCAGTAAGATATGTTGGCTCAGTGCCTGTGGCTCAACGGGCTAAGGTGCCAGCCACGTACACCTGAACTGGTGGGTTCGAATCCAGCCTGGTACTACCAAACAACAATGACGGCTACAACCAAAAAAAAATGGCCGGGCGTTGTGGCGGGCACCTGTAGTCCCAGCTACTTGGGAGGCAGAGGCAGGAGACTGGCTTGAGCCCAGGAATTGGAGGTTGCTGTGAGCTGTGTGATGCCACAGCACTCTATCCAGGGTGACCGCTTGAGGCTCTGTCTGGAAAAAAAAAAAAATATGTTGAGGAAGTGGGTGTTTCTTGGTTTCTATTGTTAATCTGATGGGAGTGAGGGTGGAGAGCACTTTAAAAAAATATTTGTGTAAGGAGGAGAAATTGAAGTGAGTTGAGTTAAGAAATCCTTTTGAATGTTTCCAACTGGGGCATTCTTAACTTTTTAGAAAGCATTCCTTGAAGTTATTTACATACTACTTCCTCAGGGAGGTTCAGAGTTTAAGCATTGACCTTAGATTCAGGTATTCTTGACAGATCCTTAGTATTTATTAATTTTTAGTTCAGTGGCTCAGATGACTTCTTGCAATTCGAGGGAAGAGAGGAACATTGTCTGCTTGTTGACCTAGCAAGCTGGGTTGCTGATAGCTGCTAAACTGTTTACACTTACCTAGAACTTGCCGTGTTTAAGCTCTGTTTTAAACTTTGTATGTATACCCTAACTTCATCCTCACAGCTTCTCTCAGATGGCTTTACTGCAATGCTTCATCAAGTCTAAAGCATGTGCTTGGGCCATCCTTGCTCTTGCTAGAAGATGTTAACAAAAGATTTTCACACAACTGTATCTCTAGTGACACCTGATTTATAATAGCAATTGTGAGATGTCTTAGGTCGTAAGGCCGTGAAATGTAAGATGCACTCTAATTTTAAGGAAGTTAAAATAAGAAAGCATATACATGATGCCACTAATAAAATAGGATATTCAACGTTTTATAGGTGAGGATCCCAAGGCAAAAGAGGTTAAGTACGTTTTCCAAAGTTACGTGACTGGATTCGAATCCAGGTGGCTTGTTTCTAGAGTCTGTGTTTTTAACCTCTGTCTGTTTTCTGTCTCTCAACTATGGGTTGGAATTGAGCCCATGCCACCATATGGATAGACTGTCTAGTTCCTTCTGCTCTCTTGTGACACCTGTGGTAGAACAGCCCTTTCCGAGGGAGGCGGTGTGTATGGTTTGCACAACCTGCCTCCAGGGCTCTGATGAGGCTTGTTGTGCTAACTCATCTACAGCACTTGGCATGTGGACTCTGACCCAGGCTTCAGCCCAGCCGTAAAGGAGGGAAGGGGCTTCCCAAGCGTTGATGGGCTGGAGTACATGCAGGCAATGGTGTTGCTAACTGTCATTTGGGTGCCCAGATGTCAAACCCGGTACTGTGTGTTCTCACTGTTCCCCTTCCTGCTGTAAAATGCCAACATAAAAATAATTTACGTTATTAGATTTCCACATCTAAAGAGCACAGTATCTTCCTTCTGCAGAACACCACTCAGGACTTGAGTAACATATCAGAAAACGGAGATAATTTTTTTATATGAAAACCTGCCATTAATGGAGACTTTAAGTTGTCTTCACCTAGTGTGATAAGTGGTGGTGAGGTAACCACATATGGGATCGCAGGATGGGGCTGGAAGTATAGTCTGCTGTGGACCAGAATTATTTTCTGCTGGAAGACGGGATGATTCCTTTAAATGTAGGCTTTGACTAATTGAACTGCAAGCTCAGATAAGGAAACTGTCACCACCAGCTGCATACTGAGACCTTGAAAAATCTCTTTGTTGTCACTTTGAAAACTTTCCTGCCCCTTGAATTCATTTATTACTTGTAGCTTCCTTATTCTGTAGAAGTCCCATCTCTGTTAACCCAGACTAGCCTGGTCAGTGTGACTAATTTTAAACATACTCTATACAGACTCCAAATATACTAAAGGTTTTCTCCAACTGACATCTCTGTTTTATTGTTGGATCATGAATTAAGGTTTTTCTGCCAGGTCTTTGAAGTGAAATGGGAGGTGAATTCTCAATCCAGGGAGCCTGTGCCCCTTCTCACACCTTTCCCTGTTGTTGGCCATGCTTTCCTTGGCCAATGGTTCTTTCTCCCAACCCCTTTACTAAGCTCTAACACAGACAAGCTATAAGGGGCAGAAGAAGATAATATTATGCTGGAGACAAATTTCGTGTTCTAGAATGTCTACAGGTGAGGTAATTTATAAGTAAAAATTTCAGTTTGTTGGTTTGGCCTGAGTTTAAAGCACTACATTATTTTTGGTGTTTCTAATTGTCATTTTACATAAAATATCTAGTCTCTTAACTATTTGAACATCTGAAGTCAGCCTGAAAAAGTTCAGACTGTATTGAACCAGTTTACGCTAGTCTAAACCATTTTATCAGATACTTAAGTATGTTACAAGCAATTTGATAAAATTAGAGCAAGTGTGCCTACATTGGAAGTAGATTTAATTAGTCAGCATTAGCTTGATTCAATAAAATAGACTTGGAACCAATCTGAGCCAGTAAGAACCTGCTTGTACAGGTCAGAACCTATTTGAGCTAGCTAAAAACAATCTGAAAAAAAAAAAAAGGAGTCTGAATCAAAGATATTAAGGTGACAGTCAAACAATTTTAAATAGATAGATGTTTCTGGTCTTTTCCAACATGGTATTAGAGCAGTCAGTTTTGTTTGTAGGCAGAACCTCTTTTAACTCACTCTAAATTAACATGAATCAGTCAGATTCTTCTGAACAAGTACGAGCTTACTAAAATGGATTTGAGTGTTTTATATGGATTTGAACTTGCTTTTAAGTTTATTAGAACTCTTGAAATATGCATATTTATTTAAAAAGAATTGCAAATCGTTTGAACCAATAAAAAAATTAAAAAAGATCAGGATTAGTCTGAAAGTGATCTTTGTTGGCTCAGCCAACTCCTTTGAGCCAGACAGCAAACTAATGTTCTGGAAAGATAGTTTTTGAGCATCCAAAACCAATTTCAGAAATTGTTCTAGGTGTTTAGAGTGAGCCTGAATACCCACTATCTACTATTGGGAGAATAGAGCGAGCTAATTTAAGTACCCAGTATATGCCAAACACTGTGTCGGGCACTCCACAACCAGTATCTCTCTGAATCCTCAGAACAATGGTGTGAGGTAGTGCATATTATCTTATTTTTCATAGAATGCAACCAGAAATCTAAGGCTCAGAGACATCCAAGTAGTTGGTATGTGGGAGACCTGGGATTCAAACCCAGCTCTACTTGACTTCATGTGTTTCCTGTTAGGATAACTTGTAAGATATAGGGCCAGGCACAGTGACCCCTGTAGTCCCAGCTGCTCAGGAGGCTGAGGCAGGAAGAACACTTGAACCCAGGAGTTCAAGGTTACAGTGAGCCATGATCGTATCACTGCACTCTAGCCTGGGTACAGAGTGAGACCCTATCTCTTGAAAAAGAGACACTGGTCACTTTTAAGCCCAATATGCATTTGTGAAAAAATAAGTAATGATGTGAAGCTTAAGGTAGAAGAGACATTGAACTTGGAACTAGGAGATCTAGGTTCTAGATCTTGCAAATCAATTAACCTCTCTGCTTTCTCTTTTATCCTTTAGAAAAGTGAACCCAGAGAGTGAAGGTTCTGAGTATTTATTTTCCAATTAAGAAAACAGATAATTGTCTTAAAGGTGCCATCTGAAAAGTACAAACTATAATTCCTACATATATATATATACACACATACATACAAAAGATATGTAAGTACATGTATACATACATATATATATATTTTTGAGACAGAGTCTCAGTCACCCTGGGCAGAGTGTCATGGTGTCTTAGTTCCCAGTAACCTCAAACTCTTGGGCTCAAGTGGTCCTCTTATCTCAGCCTCCCAAGAAGCTGGAACTATAGGCGCCTGCTACAATGCCCAGCTAATTTTTCTATTTTTAGTACAGACGGGGTCTCGCTGGTCTCCAACTCCTGAGCTCAAGCAGTCCACTTGCCTTAGCCTCCCAGAGTGCTTGGATTACAGGCATGAGCCACTGCACCCCTCCCAAACTATGATTAATATTGATGGTGATATTTGGTGTGTTAATGAAATTTCCTTTATGATGGTTTGGCTAGTATTGCTATCATGAATAGAAAATAAATCTCACAAAGATCATTTGCAGACTCACACATGATTTTTTTTTTTTTTTTGAGACAGAGTCTCACTTTGCCATCCTTAGTAGAGTGCTGCCTTTTCATAGCTCACAGCAACCTCAAACTCTGGGCTCAAGTAATCCTCTTGCCTCAGCCTCCCGAATAGCTGGCACTACAGGCGCCTGCCGGAACACCTGGCTAGTTTTTTTATTTTTAGTAGAGACAGGGTCTCGCTTTGGCTCAGGCTTGTCTTGAACTACTGAGCTTAGATAGTCCACCCACCTTGGCCTCCCACCTTGGCCTCTGAGAGTGCTGGGATTACAGGCATGAGCCACCGTGCTTGCCTCACACATGTGATTCTTCATCCATGAAAATTAAACACATTAAGTTGTTGGTATGGCAAGGTTAGTTTCACCCAAGTCTTTGAATTCTATGCATGTGGGTTGAGAGAATCCTACACTATTGATGCCATTGGCAACATTGTCTGCTGTATCTTAAATGATATAAAAACTTATAGAAAAGACTAACTTATTTTCATATTAAAAGTAAAGAGGAAATAAGGTAGCCACATGTGGCCTTGCTTAATTCTTATTGCAGGATTGGCGTTGCTTTCTGCTTCCCCATTCAGTTTGGGGGAGTCCCCTCCCCCTCTACAAAGGGATGAAACATTATCTAGACCCTCTTTTCAATTCTTAGCTCTTATTTCTAAATAAGCTGGAGCTAAGTGAGATGTTGTGATGGGACATGCTGAAATGTTGATGCCCAAGTGGTCGTGTTCTGGAGAGAGGTTCTGTTATGAGTCATTAACACTGGTGGCCTACACCTACAAATGCAGAAGCTCCTATCATAGGAAAGCCATCATCTGTAAAGTGTCACTCTTTATAGTGGGCAAATAGAATTATGAATGTTTGTAGAGGCTCTGCCCTTACTGACTACCCAGCCATATCTGAAGTGTGAGGTCACAGGTCTGGGCTGAGGCACTCAAGGAGGAACTTTGCAGTGACTGTTGGGGCTCCGGCATTTAAGATTTTTCAGCATAAGGTGAGTCACCAAATTGAGGATGGGGTGGGAGATGCAACCTTGAAAATCCTACATATTCTTGCCTGAGTTTGTATTAATTTATGCATCTATAGAAATAATCGTGTAGAGAGCACTGAGGTTGACAACAGTGTCACCGGAAAAGGGGACAGTGGCACATATGTGAGGTGTCTGGTGTGTGTGGACAGGCGAGTGTGTGTTGAATGGGCAGGCGGAATTGTCTGTGGTGATGGAATAGCTAGTTTTCTGATTTTCAGGAGAGTTTATTGGCATTACTGGGGAGATAAAGAGAGGTTGGTTAATGGGTGCCAGCATATAGCTAGAAGGAACAAGTTTTAATGCTCAAGAGCAGACTAAGGTGGTGGTGCCCATAGCTCAGTGGGTAGGGTGCCAGCCACATACACTGAGGCTGTGGGTTCGAACCCGCTCGGGGCCAACTAAAACAACAATGACTACTGCAACAAAAAATAGGCAGATGTTGTGGTGGGCGCCTATAGTCCCAGTTACTTGGTAGGCTGAGGCAAGAGGATACCTTGAGCCCAAGAGTTTGCAGTTGCTGTGAGCTGTGATGCTATGGCTCTATACCCAGGACAATAGCTTGAGACTCTAAAAAAAAAGGCAGAATAAGGTGACTATGGTTAACAGCAATGGCAGGAAAATGTCCTTAAAGTATTTCCAACACATAGAAATGATAAATACTGCTGGAGATGAATACCTTGACTTGATCATTGCACATTCTATGCATGTAACAAAATATCATGTATGCCCCACAAAATAAACAAATATTACATATCAATAAACATTTTTTAAAAAGAGAAGTAGGCTCCCTGGATAGAGACTCCATTTTTAGTTGAACTGATACTTTGGGTTTGACTCTATTTAGAGCAGTGGTTCTCAACCTTCCTAATTGCTGCAGCATTACAAATGGAAAAAAGGGGTCATGACCCACAGGTTGAGAACTGCTGATTTAGAGGATAAAAACAAATTGTGAAAGTGCTGATTGCCAGGGACCAAAAATAACCATGGTTAGGTACTGCTGGTAAAAAATAATTTTTCTTCTTTAAGGAGGTCTTTTGTTTAATCAATATCAAAGAGCTGAATTTTCAGCAGTTCTATACTTACCAGAGTAATTCCAGGAAAATGAGCCCTCATTCATGGAACTATTGTCTCTGAGCAGTAACTGCTCAAATCCAGAACTTAGTTTTCAACTGAGCAGTGATGTTTCAGAGAAGTGTGATTTAATATGAGAACATATCAGTAATAATTTATGAGGAAGCTGTAATCCAAATTTTATTGTTGTGTCTGGAACTGAGTTGGTTAATGGGTACAAACGCAGTTAGAAGTAATAAGTTCGACTGCTCAAAAGCAGAGTAGGGTGGCTATAGTTAACAATGATGTATTATATATTTCAAAATAGCTAGAAGAGAGGATCTGAAATGTTCCTAACACATAGAAATGATAAATACTCAGCCCTAAGAAGGGGACCCGTGGGGATCTTACACATTCTATGTATATAATAAATAAAGGGCATGAGAAACAAACAAGAGAGTGGGAAGGTGGGGGGTGTAGGGGAAAACATTACCGATTGGCTACAGCGAACCAGATGTCCAGGTAATAGGGACAGGCATGGTGACTCTCCCCTGTAATCCTAGCACTCTGGGAAGCTGAGGTGGGAAGATCAGGAGTTTGAGACCAGCCTGAGCAAGAGCAAGACTCTGTATCTTCTAAAAATAGCAAAATTAGTTGGGCATTGAGGTGGGTGCCTACCCCAATTATTAGGGAGGCTGAGGCAGGAGGATCGCTTAAATCCAGGAATTTGAGGTTGGTGTGAGCTAGGCTGATGTTAGCCTGGGACAATAGAGTGAGGCTCTGTCTCGAAATAAAAAAGGATCCATCAGGTAACAAAACACTCGTATCCTTTAGATTAACATTTTGAAATAAAAAAGAATTATGTATCTTTGAAGGAACTGTAGTAACATGAAAATAAATGGGATAACTGAAATTGCCTAGATGCCCACGTAAAAAGAGAGAAAAGCAAGGATCCAGTGTAGGAGACTTTGAAAAAGGAGGGGAAATTGGAACCACTTGCACTCTAACATTCTTTTGTGAGTTTTTGTTTTATAGGGTCTACAGATAAGACTTAGTAACTTCTTCTTCTTCTTTTTTTTTTAGACAGAGTCTCACTTCGTTGCTCTCGGTAGAGTGCCATAGCATCACACCTCAAACTCTTGGGCTTAAGTGATTTTCTTGCCTCAGCCTCCCAAGTAGCTGGGATTACAGGCACCTGCTACAACGTCCTGCTATTTTTTGGTTATAGTTGTCATTGTTGTTTGGCAGGCCCAGGCTGGGTTCGAACCTGCCAGCTCCGGAGTATATGGCTGGTGCCCTAGCTGCTGAGCTACAGGCATGGAGCCTGAATTATCTTCTTTTGATTATCATTCTTCCTTGAAAACTTTGTTGCAATATTACTATAATATGTATGTTAAAACTAAGCTGTTATTTACTGTTTCAGTAGCTTCTCCTCCAGCAAGTTATTAGGACTGTGAACAATATGTAACCTCCTCTCCGCAGGACCCGTAGCCATAGAAGGTGTTACATAGAAGTACTTGGTGGATTGAATATTAAGTTGTCACTATATATTAATGGATAACTCTTAATGTTTTCTAACGGATTTTAATAAATATGTATTTGCTTATGTATTTTGCAGGTGAACCATTGAATTCTTCATTATGTCTGATGGAGATTATGATTACCTCATCAAGTTTTTAGCTTTGGGAGACTCAGGAGTAGGGAAGACCAGTGTACTTTATCAGTACACAGATGGTAAATTTAATTCCAAATTTATCACGACGGTGGGGATTGATTTCAGGGAAAAGAGAGTGGTAAGTTCTTAAGCCTTCTCTATAAAAATGTAATCTCTGGGTCCACATTTGCCTGTCTAGTTTACTGTGTAGGAATTAGGAGGACAAAGGTTGGGATCTGAAATTAATCCATATCAAAGTGTGTGTTACATTCAATCCGGGCAATTGATTGAACAGGCTGTGTGGAAGGACATTTCATATGAAACCAAGCAGAAAAACGAAAGGTGAACAGTTCCTTTAAATTTTATTACAGTATCCTTTTGGCTCGTATTTTCCCTCAACATTTATTTGTCCACCTTTGTCTTGAAGCCTGCCAACCACCCTGTCCCACATACCCACTTTGTGGGCTCTCTCTTCCACCTTTGGCATCTTAGCATTTTTACTGGCATTCTCCTTAAAGTTTCAGCACGTCCACGTGCAACACTCAGTGGCCTGACTCGTCACTGCTGCCGGGAGGGTGAGGTTGGAGTAGGAGTGGGGAATGCCAGCAGTGGATGTGATGTTCTGGGGAATGTTGACGGGAGAGGCCTTTTTTTTTTTTTTTTAATGGATCTTGAGCCCGAATGTTATTCTAGTGGTAGATGGGCATGCAGAAGGCCATGGTGTCACAGTTGCTGATAAAGGAAGATGGCTTTCTCTATGAACTGCATTTCCTTGTTGAAAATCTACTGTTTACACGAAGTAGGTCAGCAAGTGGTCAGGAGGTTAATGACAAAGGCTCTTCTATGGAATGCATTCTACCAGGGGAAGAAACAGGAAATCATCACCTTTAATCCACTCCAGGACCTTTCTTTTTATACTCTTGTAAAGACTTGGATCCCATTCTTACTCTGTGGGTCTTAATGACATTTTTACTATTGACATATCATTGGTGGAATCTACATATATGTATACTCTTTTTTTTTTTTTGGACTTAGTCTCACTTGTCCTCGGTAGAGTGCCATGGCGTCATAGCTCACAGCAACCTCAAACTCTTGGGCTCAAGTGATTCTCTTGCCTCAGCCTCTTGAATAGCTGGTACTATAGGCACCTGCCATAATGCCCTGCTATTTTTTTTTTTTGTTTGTTTGTTTTTGAGACAGAATCTCATTATGTTGCCCTCCGTAGAGAGCTGTGACATCACAGCTCTAGCTCACAGCAACCTCAAACTCTTGGACTTAAGCGAGTCTCCTGCCTCAGCCTCCCAGCTAGCTGGGACTACAGGCACCTGCCACAACTACTGGCTATTTTTGTTGTTGTTGTTGTTTTTTGTTTAGCTGCCTAGGCTGGGTTCGAACCTGCCAGCCTCGGTGTATGTGGCCAGCACTGTAACCACTGTTTTATGGGCACTGAGCCCGGTGTTTTTTTTTCTTTTAGAGATGGGGTTTCACTCTTGCTCAGGCTGGTCTTGAACCTGTGAGCCAAAGCAATCCACCAGCCTTGTCCTCCCAGAGTGCTAGGATTATAGGCGTGAGCCACCACGCCTGGCCTTATAAAATTATTTTTGTTAATTCTCATTTTATAACCTTATAGTTTTTAGAGAAATAGATTTATTAAGGTATAATTGATGAAAGGTAAAATTTATCCCTTTAAAGTATACAATTCAGTGGTTTTGGGTGTATCCACAGAGTTCTGCAGCCATCACAATTTAATTATATGTGTAGAACATTTTCATCACTGCAAAAAGAAACCCCATGCCTGTCAGCAGTGATTCCCCATTTCTCCCCCAACTAAGCACCATGAATTCACTCTTAGTGATTCTCAACCTGTGGGTCGCGTGCGGCATTAGGAAGGCTGAGAACCACTGTTTGGTCTTTTCTGGATGTGTCCTATCCATGGAACCATACAGTATGTGCCCTTTGTGTCTGGGTTCTTTCACTAAGAAGGATGTTTCTAAGTTCTTCCATGTTCCAGCATGCATCAGCGTTCTGTTCTTTTTTATGGCTAAGATTCCATTGTTTTCATAGACGACATTTTCTTCATCCATTTGTCACTGGACATTTGGATTGTTTCTTTTTAGCTATCACAAATAATGTTTCTGTTAACTTCATTTATAATTTTTATATGGATCTATGTTTTGAATCCTTTTGGATATTTGACGATGTGTAGAATTACTTGGCCGTGTGATAACTCTTATGTTTACCATTTGAGGAATTTCCTCAGATGCTCAATTTTACATTCTCATCAGCAATGCGTGAGGGTTCCAGTTTCTCCACATCCTCACTCATACTTATCCTTCTAGAGTGTAGCCATCCTCACTTACAGTGTGTTAATACACAGCACATGTGATCATTCTGTACTGTGCATTATAAATATGTTTATAAATATCCATTGTAAGTAGAAGAAAAAGCAAAGGCCAATGAAGGAGTTAGACTGTGGTGAGGTTGTGTGCGTATGTTTGTGTGTTCTAATGAACATGCTATGCAAGTAGTTTTAGCTCTTATATGTAGGTCTATGATCCACTTTGAGTTAATTTTCTTGTAATGGTGTGAATAAAGGTTCAACTTCACTCCTTCGCTTGGGGCTATCCACTTTTCCCAGCACTGTTTTTTTAAAAGACTATTCTTTCCTCCCTTGAATGGTCTTGGCACTATTGTTGAAAATTAATTGACCATAAATGTAAGGGTTTATTTCTGGATTCTAAATTCAATTCCATTTATCTACATTTTTTTTTTTTTGAGACAGAGCCTTAATCTGTCACCCTGGATAGAGTGCTGTGGCATCATAGCTCACAGCAACCCCCAATTCCAGGGCTCAAGCGAGTCTCCTGCCTCCGCCTCCCAAGTAGCTGGGACTACAGGCGCCCTCCACAATGCCCTGCCATTTTTTCATTGGAGCCGTCATTGTTGTTTGGCGGGCCCGGGCTGGATTCGAACCTGCCAGCTCAGGAGTACGTGGCTGGTGCCTTAGCCCGTTGAGCCACAGGTGCCAAGCCCGTTTATCAACATTTTTATCTTTTACTCCAGTACCACAGTATCTTGATTACTGTAGCTTTGCAGTAAGTTCTGAAGTTGAGGAGAATGGGTTAACCTTTTTTCTTTTTCTAAGATTGTCTTAGGTTTCTTGAAATTCCACATTAGCTTGTCCCTTTCTACAAGAAACCAGATGGTATCATGATAGGCATTGATTTAAATCTGTAGATCAGTTTGGGGAATATTGCCTTCTTCCTAATATTAAATTTTTTGATCCATAAACATGGATTTTTTTTGTCCATTTATTTAAATCTTTTAAATTTCAGTAATATTTTGTAGCTTTTAGAGTATAAGTTTATATATAAATTTTCTTTTTAAAGTATTTTAATTTTTGACGCTCCTATAAATTATTTTATTAATTTTATTTTCAGTTTGTTTATTGCCAGCATACAGAAATAGAATTTCTTTCATTAATTGGTCTTGGCTATTGGAAACTTGCTGAACTTATTAGCTCTAAGCATCTTTGAGTTTGTCTGTGGGTATTTATGCCTTAGTCTTTTCTATACATATATCAGATTATATAATCTGCTAATTTACTACTTCTAATCCAATTTGATATGTTTTGTTTTTCTTGCTTAACTACCCTGGCGAGAACCTTAAGTAAATCACTGACTAGAAGGAATGAGAGAGGACGTCCTTATCTATTTTTCATCTCAGGGAGTAAGTGTTCAGGTGTTCACTATTAAGTGTAATATGCTGTGAGTTTTTAAATAAATGTACTTTATTAGGGTGAAGAGATTCCTTTTTATTCCTCTTTTAGATTTTTTTTTTTTTTTTGAGACAGTCTCACTATGTCACCCTCAGTAGAGTGCTGTGGTGTCATAGCTCACAGCAACCTCAAACTCTTGGGTTTAAGTGATTCTCTTGCCTCAGCCTCCCAAGTAGCTGGGACTACAGGTGCCCACCACAACGCCCGGCTATTTTTGTTGTTGTTGTTGTTTAGCAGGCCTGGGCCGGGTTTGAACCTGCTAGCCCCAGTACATGAGGCTGATACCCTAACCACTGAACTACAGGCACAGAGCCTAGATGTTTTTTATTATCATGAAAGGGTGTTAACATTTTGTCATAGGTTTTTCTGTATCTATGCTACACTTGATCTTAGCCAAAAGGCTGAGAAGCAATAGGTTTTTCTGTATCTATGGAGATGATCGTGTTTTTAGTCCTTTATTCTGTTAATGTCTTACATTAACTGATTTTGATATGGCATACCAACCTTGCTATTCCTGTGATGAATTCAACCTGGCTGTGGGGTACAATCCTTTTTATATATTGCTGGTTTTTTTTGCTAGTATTTTGGTGTATATGTTTACAAGGGATATTGGTCTGTATTTTTTCCCCCTAGTCTCATGATATCTTTGTTTGATTTTGGAATAAGGGTAATATTGGCCTCATAAAATGAACTGGGAAGTTTTCCTCCTTTTCTGTATTTTGGATGATTTTGGGAAGAACTGGTATTAGTTCTTTTTTAAACATTTGGTAGAATTTACAAATGAAGATGTTTGGGCCTTGGCTTTTCTTTGTGGGAAGCTGTTTGGTTACTAATTCAGTGTAACTATTGGTGATAGAATTAAATTTTCTACTGCTTCTTTTTTCTTTTTTTTTTTTTAATTGCAGTTTTTGGCTGGGGCCGGATTTGAACCCACCACCTCCAGTATAAGGGGCTGGCGCCCTACTCCTTGAGCCAGAGGCGCCACCCTCTGTTTCTTCTTGAATCAGTTTCAGTCATTTCTGTCTAGGCATTTCTTCATTACATTTACATATTCTAATTTTGGGGCATACAATTGTTAATAGTGTTTCTTTGTAGTCTTTTTATTTTTTATTTTATTTTATTTTTTTGAGACAGAATCTCACTATGTGGTCCTTGGTAGCATGCCCTGACATCATGGCTCACAGTAACCTCAAACACTTGGGCTCAAGCGATCCTCTTGCCTCAGCCTCCAGAGTAGCTGGGACTTCAGGCCCCTACCACAACGCCCAGCTATTTTTTAGAGACAGGGTCTCACTGTTGCTCAGGATAGTCTTGCGCCTGTGAGCTCAGGCAATCCGCCCGCCTCAGCCTCCCAAGTGCTGGGATTACAGGTGTGAGCCACTGCACCTGGCTTGCCCTTTCTTTTATTTCTGATTTTAGGAATTTGAGTCTTCTATTTTTATCCTTGGTGTCTAGCTAAAAGTTTATCAATTCATTTATTTATTTCCACTCTAATCTTTTTTGTTTCCTTCTGCTTACTTTGGGTTTAATTTGCTCTTTATGTTTCTAGTTTCTTTTTTTCTTTAATTTTTATTTCTTATTAAATCATAGCTGTGTACATTAGTGCAATCATGGGGTACAGTGTGCGGGCTTCATATACAATCTGAAATATTATCATCCAACTGTTCGACATAACCTTCATGGGATTTTCTCGTTTATCGTGTGAAAACATTTGTGTTCTGCATTAAGTAGGTTTCACCTGTCCCTTCTAATATGCACCATCAGTGTGATCCTACCCTTTATCCTCTCTCCATCCACCCTCCCCTTCCCTCCATTACCCCATTCCCCATCTTCTTGTGCTATAATTGGGTTATAGCCTTCATATGAAAGCTATAAATTAGCTTCATACTAGGGCTGTAGACATTGGATACTTTTTCTTCCATTCTTGAGATACTTTGCTAAGAAGAATATGTTCCAGCTCTATCCATGTAAACATGAAAGAGGTAAAGTCACTATCTTTCTTTAAGGCTGCATATTATTCCATGGTATACATGTACCACAATTTATTAATCCATTCATGGATCGATGGGCACTTGGGCTTCTTCCATGACTTAGCAATTATGAATTGGGCTGCAATAAACAATCTGGTACAGAT
>CAUYRH010019616.1:0-33450 GCA_963574655.1 Perodicticus potto
AAAATTGTTTTCACATAGTAAATGAGAAAATATCATGAATATTACATTAATCAGGTTGATAAAAATATCTCCGATTGTATGGGAAGCCCGCACACTGTACTCCAAGCCTGAATTATTGTACACAGTTATGACTCAATAAAATATAATTAAAAATTAAAAAAAAAAAAGAAAAAATGCTCAACACCTCTAATTATCAGAGAAATGCAAATTTAAAACCACAGTGAGAATGGTGTTTATTAAAAAGTCCCAAAACAAGGGTGGCCCCTGTGGCTCAAAAGAGTAGGGCACTGGCCCCATATGCCAGAGGTGGCAGGTTCAAACCCAGTCCCAGCCAAAAACTGCAAAAACAAAAGTCCCCAAACAACAGATGCTGGTGTGGAGGTAGAAAGAAAGGAACATTTATGTACTGCAAACTAGTATAACCTTTTTGGAAACCAATATGAAGATACCTCAAAGAGCTAAAAGTAGACCTATCATTTGATTCAGCAATCCCACTATTGAGAATTTACCCAAAGAAAAATATATGTCATCCTATAAAGAAGGCACGTGCACTTAAATGTGTATTGCAGCACAAATCACAATCGCAAAGGTGTGTGGAATCAACCCAAGTGCCTATCAATTCATGAGTGGATTAAAACCTAATGTGGTGTATGTGTAGTATGGAGTACTATATGCATCCTTGAAAAAAAATAGTGAATCAATACCTTTTGTAACAATCTGGATGGAACTAGAGACCATTCTTCTAAGTAAAGTATCACGGTAATAGAAAAACAAACACATGTACCCACCTCTGAACTAGAACTAATGGGTCAACACTCATAGACACACATGGATGTAAAACTCAGCAGAAACCAAGAAGTGGGGAACAGGGAGGAGAAAATGAGTAATTTCATATTTACTGGGTACAATACACACTATCTGGGTGATGGGTATGCTTATAAGTTTGACTCAACTGTAAAAAAGCAATTCATGTAAACAAAATGTTTATATCCCCAAAATATTCTGAAAAAATAAAATAAACAAAGAAAGGTAAGGTTCCGATCACAGTATTATCCACTTAATGTTGCATTTTTCTGAAACAGTAACTCTGTGCAAGATCATTTAGACTAACCACCATTTATTTCATGAACACTTTCCTGAAACTAGCAATGATCATAAAGATAATAATCAATTCAAGAAAAATAATTAGCATGAGCAATTATTACAGGAAAATATTAGTTGTCCATAAAACATATGTCTAAATCTGTTTCTTGCTCCCCTTGGCAAAGATTAGTTACATATGGTTTATATGGCATGCCTCTTGCAGATGTTGATACTCAAAAAAAAATTATGAACTAGCATTATTAATCTTTTTGTGAAGAACAAAAGAATTAATTGAGAGCTTCATTATCATAGAAGATTGAGGTTTTAGATGATAATGGCATTTTATTTCAAAAGTTCATCAAGCAGAGGATTTTAATTGTGAGGCTTGACTAATCATGACCACTTTGACTCTTCATAATTATGTATCAAGATGGAAGTTTTTAATGAGTCTTCTTGAAATTAAGGATGCATTCTGCTATTGTGCTTTTGATACAGAAAAAAATGCTCCGAATTCTAATATTTGAAAATGTCAAAAACCTACTTCTAAGCATCCTTGTTCTATAAATACATTCTAAGAATTTAGATTAGAAGTAGATGAGCTAAGAAAGGATTGTTAGAGTGGTTTTCAGCAGTTTAGAGTCAACAGTCATGGGACCAACTTCAATAATTAGCTAACAAAAGAAATCAGCCAATCTTTTGTGCAAGGAATTGCCTTCTAACTCAGAGCAAAGAGGTTAAGGTGCGTGTGAGAGGATTCCAAATGCACATCCACCGGGTAACATACTAAGAAATGTTTTGCTGCGAGTTTTTCTATTCCTTAAAGTCTCCATAACAGATGACTTAGAAGAGCAAGTGCATCCTCATTTCAGAATGTTAAATAGGTGGCATTAATGCTTCCATGGCCAATATCTAACATCTGTGATGGGAGCACACAAATATCTCTCTGTGGCAGCATCTTCTGGGGTTGACGTAACCTTCAGAGTTGAAACCAGATGAGGAAGATGCTTATTTCCCTGAAAATTAATGATCTCTTTCTCCCCTGACTTGATTCAGACATAAATACAGTAAGTTAAGAAACTGACATTCTAATAGAAAAGTTTTCTTTTCCAGGTAGCATTTCTAAAATGGGACTCAAGAAATGAAGTTAATCTTTCTTTTACATAATGAAACAGAAACTCAAAAGGAGTAGGAAGCATCAGAGAGGTCTAGGCCCTCTCTCAACCCTTCCCCAGGATCCCATCAGCTCCCTGAGTGCAATTATAATTTCATAGTGAGACATAATTTCTGATAAATAACATTCCCAACTAGGTACAAACAACTCAAACATCAAAAGAAATTTAGGGCCTATTCAGGAACCAAATGCATTCTGAGGCATATCACTGGAGAAAGCTTTTATTTTCTCATAGAACTTTTATTGAAACCTCCCTAAACTGAAAGCTCTTCTAGAAGCTCAGTTTCTAGAACTAAAGACAGAGAACAATTAAGGATCACAACATCTCTTGGGGCAGGACTAAGAACCTGCAATGTAAAGATTGTAGACAGGTAAAACAGACTCTGTTCACAAGCCAGCAATATAGTCCAGACCAGTTTCAAAGGCCTAAGAACCAGGGGAGCCCATAGGTTGTAAGTCCTGGTCTGAATCTAGCACAAGAGAGAGTGGATATCCTAGTTCAAGCAGAGAGAGACTTTGCTTTCCCTCTACCTTTTTGTTCTATCCCAGCCTTCAGTGCATTGGATGCTGGCTGCCCATATCACGACGGCAGATCTTCTTTACTCCATCTATTGATTGAAAGGCCAATCTCCCTAGAAACACTCTTGAAAATAACATGTTACTAACTATCTGGGCATCTCTCAGCCTAGTCAAGACGATACAAAATTAACCATCACAACCTCCATCTCTGTTTTTAGCCATACTTGCCAGAGGGGACAGAGATATCATGTTTTGGGTGAAAATTGATAAATATTTTTATTAGGAAAAAAGTGATAAGCCCAATTTGATTTGGGCAATAAAGTGGACATTGAGTGGAGACTTTCACTAACCTAAACAGTGCTTGTGTGTGAAATGGCCAAGATGCAGCAGGTGTCAGGATATCTAAGTTCGGCAAGGTGAGCAAATAGCCCTGCTCAGAAAACATGGTGTGCTGTAAATTTAGACAACATGGGCTCAGTGATGAGACCACAGTTAAAAGTAAGGAAAATAGACACATATTTGCTTGTCTGTGCAGTTATCTACTCTCAACAGGAAGGATAGCTAGGCTGACAGCTGCAAAGCCAGCAAGTCATATTTGACTGAAGAATGCAGCATTTTGATTCTTACAATCTGTAGTTGGTTTCACTTGCACATACATGAACGCAGGCGATGATGCAGTGTGTTCACGCTTCCTGTCCCTGATACTCACCCTCACTCCCACCACACACAGATGTTGGTCTCAGGCTGCTCACTCTTGGATTCCTGTTTGTCTCCTCCATCAGATGACAGCTGCCTCTGGACCTCCTGCTTTGTGATCCTGGTGACTCCTTGTGGCTTCTTGGCCTTAGCATTTGGCCTTTCTCTCACCTTGGCTCTGTCCCTAGCTTGCCTTCAACCTCCTGCTCTAACTACAACCCCACAAGGGTAATCTTTCCTCATCATATGAGGTCTGACAATTATGTTCATGAAATCACCCTAGAAAAAGTGCTATATACTTCATTGCTGAATATCTCTATGGTCACTTTTGAAGTACTCTTCTTGGGAAGCTATGTAAGCACTGATGCCAATGCCTGGGTTCACCCCTCAAAGCAATTTTGAACTCTATTCTTGGAATGGCCGGCAGAGCTATCATTGTATTACTCTTGATGTCCTGAATGTCATCAAAATGTCTTCCTTGCAATATTTCTTTTGTCTTGGGGGAAAGAGAAAGTCATTGGGGGCCAATAGGGAGGATGTTTCAATATAGTTATTTATTGACTGGTTAAAAACTCTCTCACAGAGAGAGCCCTGTGAGCTCGTGCATTGTTGTGAGGCAAGAGCCATGAGTTGTCAGCCAAGATTTTCAATTAAGATTTTCCTGTTTCTCTATGGATATTTACTAGGTCTGCTATGCTTCTCACAGTTAGCTGACAATTTGACACACAATTTTATGAATTTCTGCAATGTTTTCATCAGTTCTCTTTGTTACTGGCTGCCTTGGCCTCTCTTCATCAGTGTTACTTTCTCTCCCTTTGGAAAAGAGTTTAGTCCATTTGTACCCTGCCATTTTTTTCATGGCATTATCCCCATAAACTTGGACTAACATGTCCTGATTTCACTTCCACTTTTGTCAAGTTTAAGAAATTTAATGTTTGTGCTTCTCTCTAATTCAAGCTCCAACGTTCTTGAATGACGCATAAAAACACACAACAGTAATGAACATCACTCAGCAAGACACCACCACACATTAACATGAACACAGCTGTGAGACACTGAAACGCCATGGTTATACAACCTTACTGAGTTGTTTGTACAGTGCTGCCAACATAAGCACATGAGTTTGCAAACTTGTTAGACTTTATATTCTACTCAAACTCACTATGGGTGAGCTTGTATTCCCTTAATATCCAACTCCGACAGAGGATATTCTTAGCCCTGGCATGCGCAAAGTAGACACACAGTAAATATTTGTTGAAACATTGCTAACTATAATAAATTCTATAACTGAATATTGCCTCTGGTAATTTTTGGACTGCTGGTTTGTCTTATAACTTCTGGATATATCTCATTTATTTAGCTTCAATTAGGGCTGTTAATCAATCTAACTCAAAACCACATTAGCTGCATGGTTAAGCCTATGATGAGGACAATTTATCCATTGGTGAATAAGAACTGATTGAATTAGCTAAAGATGGCTGGACTAAATCGGGTGAAAAAAGGAAGAGCTTTCCTCATTTGAGCTTAGTTTGTCATCCCTTGAACAATTCACTGCATATTCTAGGTCAAGACCTTATCAGAGTCAATGTGCTTGAGCACCAAATAACTACCATTCGCAAGCAGATAATATGCTGCTTGTGCCTTAAAAGACAAATTTCACAGCTCACAGATGTCCTATTTTGCCCATTTTACAGATAAGAAACTGAGGCAAAGAGGCGAAACAACCTCTGTATTACTGAGCTAGGAGATAAATGCTAAGAGCCTGAAGTCAAACTCAATTATGGATAATTACAAAGACTGTGTTATTTTAAAATTTCTACCTAGTTTCCTTATTATGATCCAGGCACAGGAAAAGGACTCAAAATTCAAATCCTAAAGAAAAAAATCAGAGCTCTAGGTCCCATGACACTTGCAGCCCAGGGAAAGAAGAGCAGGGTGAGCTTTATTGCTGCCCATCTCTCTGGCTCCCTTCTCTCTGCTCTGCCAAAGTTCTGGGATCCCTTTCAGGACCCTGTCTGAGGCCACAGCATTTCTTACTATCTGATTTCCCATTTCCTCCCTTCTTCTTTGAGTCTCTGCTCCCTCTTGCTCAGTCATAGGTGTGGGGAAGATTCATTTTACTCCCTCTGAATCCAACTTCCTGCAAGCTCCTTGACCCTCAAAGAATACAGACAGCTGCAGAAACTGCACAAATCATTCCTTGTGCCTGGGATTCCTTCATGTCACAGCATGTAAAGTCCCAGGTCTCCAATGTGGTCAATTATGTTTCCTTCTGCTTACGTGTTACACCACTTGAGTCATTTTCTACTCCTCCACCATGAGCGCAGGTGACTTGCAATAATCCCAATTCCACCAGTGGCAAAGGGGGTGCTCAAGTCCTGAGTGTGGGTATGCAAGTCAACAGGGAGATTTGATAAGCCTGCAAGGACAAGGTGTGGGAACCAATAAAAGAGGAGTCAACCAGGTCCTTGCCCTCAGAGGTTAAAGGGTGGACACCATAAAATAATTCAAGGAGGACACAGGAAGAACAGACTAAATGTCAGGGAGGTTGGAAGTGACTGTATGATGGCAACAATTGCCCCATGAATACTTACTATGTGCCAGCCACTGGATTATCTCCAACCCTCAGGATAACACTGTTAAGTGTTTTGTTCCCATTTTATAGATGGAAAAACTGAGTCTGAGAGCTTAATGGACTAAGGTACAGGGCTTATAGGTGCCACAGCCAGTTCTCAAACCTGGCTCCGCCAGAATTCTGCTATATTGGTCCCACTCCACTGTGCCGCAAAGGAAAAGGGTAGATAGTTGGGTCTGCCAGTCTAGGTAGGATTGGAGGGGAGGCCAGCATGATGTAGGAGTCTGCAGTCATCCTCAGGAGACTGTCCCAAGGCCAGGCAGGGTTGGGCTTCAGAAAGAGGGTTGTAATCTACAGTGGGAGAGAAGCAGGGCTGCGGTGAAGATTCAGACAAACCCTCAACCTTAAAGGACCCACTGTTTTTTTCCTTTAGCACAGAGGACTAGAAGACACAGAGGCCTAAACTCTCCAGTGGACTCAGGGCCCAGCTACCCAGAGCTCGTGCTGAGGCTCAGAAGAGAAGCTCTGCCCTGGACCCTACAGCAGAGTGATGAATAAAATCCAGCTCTCCTTTCCATCCACTGGAACCCAGGCCTCGTCAAATGCCTGCAACAGTTTTAAAGAGAGTGTTAGTTACAATCCAGAGCTAATTAAAACTTTCCATAAAATGACTCTTTAAAATTTAAGTGGCCTTGAACACTAACAGCCCAGGCTTGTCTCTAACTGCAGAATTATTATTAACACATTAGCACAGCAATACCAGCCATTGAATTTGCTCGGCAATTTTGAAATAATGATGTTTTGAGTGTTTCCAGCTGAAATGGTGTGTGCCTTTCAATTCTGACCCAGCAGGCCATCAGCCTCCTCCCTCCGCTGCTTCCCCCATACTGATATCCTCTCTCTGAGGCCAACATCGGGCTTCTTGCAGCTCTGCTTGCAACTTTCCAGGGCTCCCAGGTTTGTCTCTGCCCTGATGCTCACCTGCTTAGTGTGGACTTTTTACGTTTATATCGCCCTGAAAGCAGAGACTGTGTCCCTGTGGGGCACACTGTAATGTGTAGTGAAGGTGTGGAGTGGAGGGAGCTCATTCCGGTCCGAGAGCTATCCCTTACTTGTTCTGACACTTTAGAATAAGTTATCAGGACATTACAGCTATTAATGACAGTGATTTTTAACATTTGTTGAGTACTTACAATGTGCCAAACACAATTTACATACATTACCTAAATTCCCCCAACAAACCGTATTTTTACTTATTCTGTTTAACAAACAGCTATAAAGTACTCACTGCATGACTCAGTATGTGCCAGGCTCTGCTGTGTTTGTTGAGATTTATAACTCAGTCCTCATAACAATCTCCATGCTGGAGGTACAGTTATTATTCCCATTTTGCAGATGAGTTGCACTCAGATTCAGATGGATTGAGTAACTAGAGATTAGGTACATAGCTACCATGGAGCAAAGCCAGGGTAAAACCTATGGGGTTAAATTTCAGAATCCACAGTCACAACCTCTCTAGAGTGAGCCTGCTTCAGAGTCATCTGGATTACTTATTAAGACACCAATTTCTAGGTCCTAAACACCCTTTCTTCCACCCTGCCAGGTTCTGATTCTGAAGTTGAACCAGAGAAGATGCTATTCTGAAAAGTTCTCAAGTGATACTATTACCGCTGTCCTAGGCTGCTCTTAACTGTGTTGCCAGTGTGCCAATTATTTTCCTTGTTACGGGTAAGGAGACTGAGTCTCAGGTTAACCGAATTACGCAAGGTTCTGGGAAGTAGCTGAACTTCACTTTGCAAATAGGTTGATCTGACATACATTAAACACCCAGAGTCTTAGTTTACCCATCTTGATAATGAGGATATTGAGATCACCCAATTCACAAACCTATTAACTCTAACCTAAGTAATGGACATTACAGACTTTGGTATATTGCACCTACTCTCTGAGTGTCTGCTTTCTCTGTATCCTGAAAAAATTTGCAGACAGTGTGTGTCAAAAAAATTCAAGTAAAATTGTGTTGAATTCTTTGTATTTCTTGGAAACAAACTTTTGTTGTTGCTCTCCAGATGCTCCTGACTCCTCTGGTCTCCACTTGTACCATTTCCCTATAGAGCTTAAATATCAGGGATCTAAGCAGGCTTCTCCCTTCTAGAGTTCAAATCCCCAAAGCTGTCATATTCTATAACTCCTTGGGGACACTATTAAAATATTATTTCATATAAATAGGACCTCATGGAGTTGGCAATGTGGCAGTTCTTTGGGGATTTTTTTTTCCTTTGAGTCCAGAATGAGAATAAATATCATTTCCTCTTTACTTCCAGTTTCAGGCCTACCTCTTGATACAGTTCTACACAGAGCCAAGTTAAACTTTTAGATTACTGCACTTAAGAGTTCAACTCACCATTGCCACAGCCTTGAACATTTTCCATAACTAAGATATTTTTCTATGTCTCCTACTCCTCCATAATACAAAAGCAAAGCAAAACAAACTAACAAAACCCCTCTGCTTCCAAAGTTGAGTCTAAGTTTTTAAGTCAAGTAAGAAAAAACAATCTAGAAAACCCTTTGATTGAGTAATCGCACTTCCAGGAACTTGCCCTAAAGACTGATCCTCAACAATACCAAAAACAGACAAACACTCATATCAGCAACATTATTCATTGAGGCCTTATTTATTACAGCAAAATCCTGGAGTGGACTAAATTCCTATTTATCAAGAACTGGTGACATGCTTACACAGTAAAGTGATATGCAGCTGTAGAAATAAATAAGGTTGATATTTATGAGCTGATCTAGAGTGATTTCCACGATATGTGTCTGTACATGAAAAGAAGCATGGTGAAAAAAATTACATATAGTATTTTACCTTTTATGCACAAAAAAGAAAAGAATCCTTGGTATTTTCCCAAAGGAGCTGAAAATTTATTCTCATGCAAAAGCCTACAAATGGATGTTTATAGCAGCTTTCTTTACATTTGTCAAAACTTGGAATGAACTTAGACGTCTTCCAGTAGGGGAATGGGGAAATAAACTGTGGTACATCCAGACAATGGAATATTATTCAGCACTAAAAATAAGAGCTATCAAGCCAGGAAAAGACACAAAGGAATCTTAAATGCACATCACCAGGTGAAAGAAGCCAATCTGAAAAGGTTACATACTTCATGATTCAAACTATATGATGTTCTGGAAGAGGCAAAACTTTGAAGATAATAAATAGATCAGTGGTTGCCAGGGTTTGAAGGTGGAGGGGATGAACAGAGCATGGAAGATCTGGGGAGCAGTGAGACTCTCCATATGATGCCATCATGGTGTAGACACGGCACATGCATGTGTGCAAACCCTTAGAAGGTACACCACCAAGTGTGAGCCCCGAGGTAAATGTGGCCTTCGGGGGATTACAATGTGTCAGTGTGGATTCACCAAATTTTAAGAAACGAACCACTCTGATAAGGGTGTTGATAATGAGGAATGTTGCATGTGTGAGCACAGAAGATGGAAGGAGCTTAGGAAATTTCACCCCAAACTATGACTCCTTGGTATAAACAATATTTTGAATTAAAGGCCCTTAGAGATCAACAGGCCTTGACAAGGGTTTTCCCTTTATCTGCATCAACCAGCAGGACCTATTGAAAAGAACATTTGAATTCCATTCTTTCCCTGTTATCTCAATATATTGCAGGAAAGAAGACCAAGAACAAAACCAGACCTGGCCTAAATCATTTTAAATATAATACCTATCTCTCAGGCTAATTTACAAGTCAATCTTTCCCCTCCTCTACACAGTCATTCTCCCAAATATTTATTCATCCCCCCTAAACAAAATTACCTACATTCTTCATTCCCCCACCCCTTAAAAATGAGGGTGTATAAATTTCCAGACCCTACTTGGATATGGGGTAATTGCTCTGTGATTCTCCCTGTGTGCATGGTAAATAAACTTCTCTCTCTTATTACTCTGCCTTATTCAAAGTTGATTTTCCCAGCCAACCTGCTGGAGTGATGGGACATTTCCCCTGACCCCTACAAGGTATATGAGGAACTATGTACCTTCTTCTCAATTTTGATGTGAGCTTAAATCTACTTTAAAAAATAAAGACAAAGAAAAAAAGACTCAACCAGGATTTTTGTTTGTTTGTTTGTTTGCAGTTTTTGGCCAGGGCTGGGTTTGAACGTGCCACCCTTGGTATATGGTATATAGGGCCAGCGCCCTACTCCTTGAGCCACAGGGGCTGCCCTCAAACAAGGTTAGTCAATAAAAAGAAAAAAAAAAACCTATGTGTGTGTACTTTTGCAAAAAGGAAACATAGGAAGGATAAACCAGAAATCAATAAAATTAGTGACCCAATGTCTAAATCCATTTGTGTTCCTGTAAAAGAATACCTGAATCTGGGTAATTTAGCAAGAAAAGAGGTAATGTATGGTGTGAACTAAAATAAAATTTTAAGGTTCCCTCCACTGGCTGACTTCTTGGTCAAGGGAGATCCCTAAAACTGAGTTGCTAGCCATGAGAAAAGAGATCAGACATCCCTCACCATGTCCCCCTCCCCTCCCCACTTAGAGTTGTCCTTTGTAACTCATCAATAGGCCTTAGGCTCTGTAACACATACCTGCATATCCTCAATGTATATAATAAACCACTTGGGTCTGAGGATATATGTCCTGTAGTTTGTCTCAGGACATATAAACCTATATCCTCAGATTCCTTTTTTCTGACTCCTGGTCTATTAGAAAAAACCTAACTCTTTCAGCCAACTGCCAACCAAAGAATCTTTAAACCCACCCCAAACTAATAAGCCCCCACTTTGAGATACCTTGCCTTTTGGGGCTAAACCAATGTATGCTTTCCACATATTGACTTATGACTTTACCTGTAATTTCTATCTCCCTGAAATATATAAAACCAAACTGTAACCCCACCACAGTGAGTACACTTGCTCAAGGCTTCTTGGGTGGAGTTATGGGTTCCTGGTCCTCAAATATGGCTCAGAATGAACCTCTTTAAGTTATTTTATAGAGTATGGCTTCTTTTCAGTTAGGTAGAGACTCAGGCTGCTTCTACTCATGGTAGAAGGCTAAGGGAAGCATGTGCAGAAATCACATGGGGAGCAAGGAAGCAAGGACAGGGGTACAGGCCAGGCTCTTTTTAATAACACACTCTTGTGGGACCTAATGGAGTAAGAACTCACTCCTTACTATGAGGGTGACACTGAGCATTCATGAGAGATCTACTCTACAAACCAAACATTTCCTATTCAGACTCACCTCCAACATTAGGGATCAGATTTCAACAAAAGGTTTGAAAGGGACAAATATCTAAACTATAGTGTTCTGTGCATGGCTGTCCAAATCTCATGTCCTTCTCAATAAGTATAATCATCCCATCTCAAGAGTCCCACAGATTCTTAATTTGTTCTAGCATTAACTCAAAGGACCAAAGTCTCATCTATGACTTAAGACAAATTCCTGCCAGCTATGACCTTGTAAAATCAAGACAAAGTTACTTTCTAAGTATAAAGGGGGTACATGTAATGAGTAGATATTTCCCCTTTAGAAGGGAGAAATTGTCCCAAAAAAGGGGATACAGGCATGATGCAAGTCCAAAACCCAATAAGATAGACATTAAACCTTAAAGTTCCAAAATAATCTCATTCAACTCAGTGTCCCTTATCCTGGACGCACTGGTAAGAGCAACTCAATAGCTTTGCTGAGCACAGACCACATGGTTGCTCTCATAGGCTGGAGTTAAATGCCAGAGGCTTTTCCAGGCTGTGGTTTCACATTATCAGTGGCTCTATAATTTTGGAGGTTTGAAGGCCATAATTCTGCTCCCAATAAGACATTGCCCTAGTGGGTACTCTTTGTGGTGGCTCCAGCCCTGTGGCAGACTTCTGCCTGAGCACCCAGGATTTCTACCCAGCTGAAGCTGCCAAACCTCCACTACTCTTCCCTTCTAGGTTCCTACAGACTTAATATCATGTGAAAGCCTAAGGCTTGTGGCTTATACCCTTCAGAGTGGCAGCCTAAGCAGTACCTGGGGCCATTTGAGTTGCAAATGGACCCAGAGCATCTGAGATACTGGGAGAGCATCCCAAGTGATGCAGGGGAACAGTGACCTAGACCTGTCTCCCCTGAAACTATTCTGTCCTCCAAGGCTTTGAGGCCAGTGATGAAGGGGACCTCAAAGATTTCTGAAATGCCTTTAGGGACTTTCTCCCACTTGTCTGACTATTAGCTGCTGGCTACCTTTTAGTCATGCTAATCTCTTCAGCAAGTGTTTGCTCACAACACCCTTAGATTCGTCTCCTAAAAATGCTCTTTCCTTCTCTAACACACAGGCAAGTTGTGAATTTTTCAAATTTTTATGCTTTGCTTCCTTTTTAATTATAAATTCTACCTTAAGGTCATTTCTTTGCTGCCATTTCTGATTGCAAGTTGTTAAAAAACAGCCTCTCCACTTCTTGAAGGTTTTGCTGCTTAGAAATTTCTTCCATCAGATATCCAAAATTATCACTCTTAAGTTCAGCCTTCAACAAAGCCCTATGGCATAGACATGGTGCAGCCAAGGTCTTTGTCAAGGCAAAATATTGGTGAGTTCAGCTTTCGTTCCCTATAAGTCCCTCATTTTCATCTGAGACCTCATCCGTGTGGCCTTTACTGCCTATATTTCTATCAGATTTTTGTTCACAATCATATAACTATCTCTGACAAGTTTCAAACTTTTTCTCATCTTCTTGTCTTCTTCTGAGGGCTCCAAACTCTTGCAGTCTTTTCCTATTACCCAGTTTCAAAGCTTCTTCCACATTTATTAGATATATTTAGCAATACCCAACTCCTCAGTACCAATTTTATCTCTTAGTCTATTTGTATTGCTATAAAGGAATACCTGAGGTGGGGTGATTTATAAAGAAGAGAGGTTTATTTGGCTTACAGTTATGCAGGCTGTACAAGAAGCATGGCACCAGCATCTGCTTCTTGAGGGTTTCAGGCTGCTTCAACTCCTTCAGAAGGTGAAGGAAAGGCAGAGTGTGCAGAGATCACATGGTGAGAGAGGAAGCAATCAAGAAAGAGCTGTGCCGTTCTCTTCTTAAAAGCCAGCTCTTGTGGGAAGTAATACAGTGAGAAGTGACTTATTCCCATCTCCCAGAAAGGACATTAACCTGTTTATTAAGAACCCTTCCCAAGATTCACACATCTCCCATTAAACCTACCTCCAACACTGGATATAAAATTTCAATATGAGATTTGGAGGGGTTAAGCAAACCTAACTAAATTTAATTAATAACCTAGAGAGACGGGTAGGAATAGAGTATAAGAACTAGGGAAGAAACTGGAGTCTCTTTGAGTGTATCCTTTTTTTGTAGTTTGCCTTTGATTACATGCTAATGTTTTATATATTTCAAATCATCAAAATAAGTTCACAAAGATGAGGGAAAGCTAAAATTAAATTTAAACAGAGGCAAATGGTTCATGCTTTTAATCCTAGCATTTTGCAAAGCCATGGTGGGAGGACTCCTTGAGGCCAAGAGTTCAAGACTATCTTGAGCAAGAGTGAGACCCCATCTCTACAAAAATTAATAGAAAAATTAGCTGGGTGCACTGGAATATGCCTCTAGTTCCAGCTACTCAGGAGGCTGAGGCAAGAGGATCATTTGAGACCAGGAGTTTGAGATTGCACTGAGCTATGATGATATCACTACACTGTAGCCAAGATGATAGAATGAGACCTTTTCTCGAAATGAAAAACATACAAGAAAGAAATATAGACAAATAATCTTATGTTACATCAAACAGATATCAAAACCACACAAAATAATAATATAGGATTTGTTAAAATAACTCTTATAAACATCACTCTAGAAATCTTTGCTGAGATTTATTTTAAAGAGAAAAAGAACAAGGAAATCTTGAAGTCTATTTAGATTTGTTCTGCTAGTGGCATTGTTGTAGAAGCTCTGAAACCACTAATATGTGTTTTGTAGATTTGAGGAATATATTAGTAATTATATATATTGGTAAATATATGACACTGGGAATCAGAGTTCTCAGTATGCCTATTTACAGATTTTTTTTTCACTATATGAGAAGGAATATAATATGGAATGCAGGAAGAAGAGGATGAATTCGGTGGCACTAGATTGGCATTAGAGATTTTAGGATGAACTCATAATTTTAAAATATGTTCTAGCATTGTCTACAGAGAGATCACAGAGCAGTGAATCTCATTGGCAATGAGCACACCTAGTGTTAGGTTCTTTATTTCTAAATACCATTTCCCACTGACAGAAACCTGCCAACTTTGGAGAAATGGCTGATTCTAGACCTTCTGACACACAAAAAGGTATGATCTTTTAGACCTACATACACACAAAAAAAGTCTGCACAACTATCTTAAAGAAAACTAAAAACTTATGTCAATTAAAAGTGATTCACAATCTTTCACTGGATAAGGCATCAAAACAATAAATGGCCTTTTGAGAACCACTGGACAAATTTGAAGTGCATCAGATATTAGATAATCATATTGAGCCTATATTAAATTTTTTGAGGGTGAAAATTATATTGTAGTTGGGGGAATGTTCTATTCTTAGGAGATAAACACAGAAGTATTTAGATGTCTTCAACTAATTCTCAAAGGATTTAGAAAAGAAATTTAAAGCAAATGCTATAAACATTAACAATTAGTGACAAAATTTTGGCTTAAAAGATGAAAGTAACAAGAAAATACTAACAAATGGGAACAGTATGTTTTCCAGCTTTTGGCCATCTGCTAGAGCACTCTTACATAATATGACACAGATAACAGGAGAAATGAGCAATTCACTCTCTCTCTTCCTGCCATTCCTGAGTAAAACCCACAAAATCTACCTTCTCTGACTTTTGGTTCCTGCAAGCTAGTAAATGAATGTCTGCTAACCATCTTTGTGGCTGAACATCAACAGTGCTGTATGTTCACAGACTCCTTCATGTTATGAGAGAAAAGAAAATTCTTTTTGAGTCTGAAAATCAAAATTCTAGATGAACATTGTACTTGTGATTTTCTTCCTGGTCTCAATTCCCCAAAGTCTTCATGTTTCAGCTCCAGCACACAAAGATCTTGGAAGTTATCCCTCGCATCCTTAGAACAATAACAAACAGCTGAGCTAAAAATCAGCAATTTTTCTTTGACTCATCAAAGTATTGAGGTGGCAGAGGTGAATTGCCTCCTCCCAAATCTGGAGAAACAGGTGAATACAGAGAATTACAGGCAGTGTAAGTTTACCTAGAGCAGATGCCCCTGGAGCCATATACTGGTAGGAACAATTAAATTGTAATTTTCATGAATTGCTGGGGGCTGAATGTGGAGCTGATTGAACAGGAGAAACCCCTGGTGGCTGCAGTTTTCAGTGGGCTACACTTTGGTAGGTTTTAACTTCTGATTCTCAAGGTGAAGAGCCAGAAAAATCACTTCATGGTTTTGGCAGGATGAGGGGAAAAGTAACCAATCTGAAATATGCTGGGTTCATTCTCCATAACAAAGGGTCTACTCTCCAAGGAAAAAGACTTTACCAGTGCCTATTTTACGTAGGGAGAAGGGCAGAAGGGCAAATAATCAATTCAGCCCTCTTTAGCCTCTCCATCTCACTTAAGGGTGTGGGGAAGGAGAGAACTAAAAAATATCTGTGAAGAACTTTAAAGTCACAAACAATACCATTTATAGTAACTCAAAAATGAAATACCTAGGTATAAACATAACAAAATTCACACATGATCTATATACAAAAATCTATAAAACTCTGATAAGAAGAATTAAAAAGAGTGAATAAATGGAGAGATTTTCATACATAGGAACACTAGTATTTTGAGATGTCAATTCTTCCCAAGTTGTTCAAAATACTTGATTCAGTAGCATTCAAAATCCTAACAAGCTATTTTGTAGCTATCAAAAAACTGGTTCTAAAGTTTATTTAGAAAGGCAAAAGACCCAGGATTGCCAACACAATATTGAAGAAGAACCAAGTTAGAGGACTGACACTAGGTGACTTCATGACTGATTATGGATCTGCAGTAATCCAGACAGTATGGTACTGAAGAAAGAAAGGATTCATAGGTCAATGGAACAGAAAAGTGCAGAACTAGACCCACACACATATGGCAACTGATTTTTGATGAATGAGTCAAAGGCAATTCAATGAAGAATAGCCTTTTCAACAAATGCTGCTGAAATAATTAGATATCAACTCAAAAACTAAGAAGGAAAAATCAAAACCAATGAAATAGAAGCATCTAGGCATGATCTTGCACCATTCACAAAAAATAATTCACATGGATTGTAGACCTAAATATAAAATGCAAAATTATGCAGCTAACAGAAGAAAATATTGGAGAAAATCCAGGAGACCTTGAGTTTGGGAATACATTTTTAGATGTAACACAAAAAGCATTATGCATTAAAGAAAAAAAAATGATAAGTCGTACTTTGTTAAAAGTAAGAGCTTTTGCTCTGTGAAAGACACTATGAAAAAATAAAAATACAGTCACAGACTGAAAGAAAATATATACAAAAATACATCTGATAAAGGACTTGTATCCCAAATGCAAATGCCTTTAAAGCTTAAGAAACAACAACCTAATTTAAAACTGGGCAAAAGATCTGAATAGACATATCCTCAAAGAAGAAGTATAGATGAAAGATAACCAATGTGGAAAATTTCTTCACATTTTTGGTCATTGAGGAACTTCAAATTAAAATAATAATGAGATATTACCACATATCTATTAAAATGGCTAAAATCCAAAAAAATAAAAAATAAAAACAATAAAAAACCAAAACAAAAAAGCGACAATTATCAAATAAAGAATATCACACTGGAAGACAGTTCATCCATTTTTTTCAAAGCTAATCATATTTTTATCATATAATCCAGTAATCATATTTCTAGATATTTACTCAACTTATGTGAAAAATTACAACCACATAAGAACTTGAATGTGAATGTTTGGGGCAGGTTTACTCATAATCAACAAAAACTATAAGCCAACAGGAGGTCATTCGATAAGCGAATAGACATTTAAGAGATAAACTATCAAGCCACAAAAACCCATGGATGAAACTTAAATGTGTATTGCTAAGTGAAAGGACTCAATCTGAAAAGACTACACACTGTATGATTTCTATTATAGAATATTCTGGAAAAGACAGAACTGTAGAGATGGTAAGCTGATCAGCAGTTACCTGAGCTCTAAGGGAAGGAGCAGTAAGTCAAACAGGTGAAGAAAAAGAGATCTCTAGGCCAGCGCAGCTATGCTGTATTGTAGTATAGTGGTAGATACATGACATTATTTTCAACGTCCTTAGAATTTTACAATATAAAGAGTGAACCTTAATGTTGCAAATAAAAAAGAAAAAGATTAGGAGGGCAAAGGATCCCAAGAAAGAATCCAGACTGTGATTAGAGACTCTAACTGTATTTAAAATATAGGAAACTATCTCATCGAAGGGGATAGTGCTGACCTATGTAACTCTGGAATTTAGGAGTCTGTAGAACTAAAGGCAAAAGGACCACTAAGCACTGTACACTGGTTGATAAGGTTGTTTCCCGAAGGGTACAGATTAATGGCTCAGATACTGCTATATAGGTATACTGAAATCGAACAATTCAATAAATGACTGATAGTGTGGCAGCCAGGTTTTATATTGTTCAAGTGGGAGGACGTAGATAACCATGAGGAGGAGGCTAGAATGATCCATGTAGTAATAGATTAAAGTTGGAGACATCAGTATAAGTTTATATTCAGCTTAATAGAGAGACAGATGGTTACATATAGAAAAATTTATAGATAAATGTATATTCCTGGTTTAGTATACATACATACATTTCCTAGGTTTGTCAGCTGAGCGGGCCTAGAAGCAACAACACCCCAGTGGCAATGAACACACCTGCCAGCTAGGTCTAGGTCTACAATATCATTTTCCATATAAAATGAACTCTGTGATGCTCCTTAGAGGAATGGCTGGTTTAAGTATGAGTTTAAAGCATCTTGAAATATTAGAAAGTAGGGAAGTGCTGAAAAGAAAAGAAAAAGAAACATGCATTGATAGATCATGTCAGAGGGACAGAGGGACAGAGGGACACACAGCCCAAAAGAAGGAGCTCCCAGCAGCCAAAGATGTAAGAATGGGGACAATGAAATATAGTAATATTGGATTATAACCCAAAGTATAACATAAATATCCCTGTGTTCACACTGATAATTATTAAATAAATGATTAAATGAATACATAATTGATGGAGAAGAAACAAATCTCCCCTGCAAGAAAATTCCAAATAAATTGTGTAGTTACTCTACCTTCAAGGAGAAGGGAACATGAATCTCCACCTCTTAACTGCAGGCTTTGTGTGGTGACTTCCTTTCAGAGAGTACGGCATGGAAAGGGACTGGGGGAGGAGTAACTTTACAGCAAAGAAACTCAATACACACCCCCTCAGCCAGGCGATCAAGGTCAATATCAACAGTGATGAACCATGTCCATATGATGTGCTGAAAATGGTACTTTATCTTTATGGTCTTCCTCCCCCAAACTCATAATCAGCATTCCTCAAAACTGTCAAGGTCATCAAAAAGGAGGAAAGCATGAGAAATGTTCACAGCTAAGAGGAGCACAGAAGTCAGCACACCTTAACACAATGTGGGGTCCTGGGTGAGATCCTGACATGAAGAGGGCATTAGGTAAACCTAAGAAAATCTGAACAACTCTGAACTTTTAGTTAGTTAATAATATTGTACCAACATTAGTTCATTAAAGACAACAAATGTATCATAGTGTAAGTGGTCAATGCTAACGGAAGTGGGTGTGAGGTGTATGGGAACTTTGGGTACTATCTTCTCAATTTTAGGGTACATCTATTAACTGTTCTAAAAAAATAAAGTCTCCTAAAACAAAGCTAAAGCTCCCCTGGTTCTGATTTCCTTTATGTAGAGATTTGGGTCAGGTCTGTAATACTCCAATATTCCTCACTCAGTTCCTCCCTCTATGACCTTTTCCCCTTGTTCTTTTTCATCCCATCTTGTTCTGCTCCTGCCAACTGATTCCGTCATTGGGCAGTTCCAACAGCTTGGAAATTCTATCATTGTGCTCACTTCTTTATGGCTTCTGCGCTCCTAGAGCAACACAGAATGAATTTGCATCTCCAGAGTAAGAGTAATCTTCTTTGGTTATTCAGAGACATTTTTCTGATTTCTGCCTCCCAGCATTAAAATTAGGTAAATATCCTCTGCCATTCCTGGCATGATGCAGTTTCTGAATACTTCACCCCTTTGGACACATTCCTATGAATATTTATGTTTGTTAAAACAAGGAGCCCAGATCTAAATACGTTTTCCCTATTATATTCTGAACAGAACTGAGCATAATATCATTTTTTATTGTATTTGCTTATATCTACTGCTTAAAATATATATCATGTTTTTCTGGGTTTAGATCTCCATTTCAAGAAAGTGAGCTACATATAATTACCTCCTTTATGCATCCTCCCACTCTCATTAAACCTATCCCATTGATGAAATTTCAAACAATTCATTTAAATTCCAAGCTTCATCCAGATGTTCTCACTGTTTGAAATCAACAACTGCTCTGACTGACTTTCTGAATGAACTAACACTTTCCTTAGTATATAGCGAATCTTACACTATGCCAAGGGTGCATCATAAGCACACTCAAATACATGTCTTTTGTTCAGCAATGGGCTTTGTGTTGATTAGCAAATCACAGATCTCTCAAACAGGAAAATATCTCAACAGTACTTCTCCCAGAGGGGTTAGCCAAGGTATAAAACATATTGAATCAGTATCATGGAATTTGGTGGCAAGAAGTCTTAGGTTTTCATGCTGAGCATAAAACTGAACATAGTAATAAAACAAAACTGTGGTAGAGTAACTCCCAGGGGAATATAGAAATTACAGTACTCAGATACGAAAGCTGGTATTAGTTGCTACCTTTTTGTGTTCCAGAATAAATCTTTCTGAACATTGCAGAGAAGTTAAGTGGGACTTTGGGTGTTAGGAAAGGAGATGTCTTTACCTGTTGGAATAATCCTTCTTTCAAGATTTGCCTGCCTGGTCCTTCCTGACTCACTCACTGGGAAGAGTGCGCTCAGTTTCCAGTGAGAGAGTCAGGAAGGGCCAGGCAGGCAAATCTTGAAAGAAGGAATATATATACACACATATATAATACATATATACATATATAATGCATTTATTATATATATGCATATATAATATATAATACATATATAATATGCATATACATAATATATACATTATTATATATATATATATATATATACACACACATACATACATACATACTGGATGCCTTAACAGTTCAGCTTTTCTTTTTTCCTTTTTAACTCTCAGCATGCATCCCAAGTTTAACCTCTTCCTTTGAGCCTAAAGGTCCACTGATATTTTTTGGGTTTCTCCCCAAAACCTTCTGTTTGACTAATGTTATTCACCACCTCTGTTTGTTAAAGTCCACTCTATATTTGCCTCTGCTGATGTCATATTGATAAAGTGTCCCTTAATTATGTGGCAATAATTTTGAGGATGGAGCCATGTTCTGAGTTTCCTGCTTATTCTTCTTATCACTAGAATTGAAAGGTTACTCAAGTAGGGTCAAATACACTTAATGGTCCTTTTGAATCTACTCAGTGGATACTAACTAACCCCTGACTTAGATTAAGTCCACTTAACCCCCCCAATAATGAAATTGATCCCTACAGAAACATAATCAATTTCACTTGATTACACTCATGTGGCTGAGTGTCCAGAAAAATGCTTATCCTTAAAATAACTGACCAGCTACTGGATTTGGCACAGTTGGTGACAAATCCAGTTTTATCATTCACCTCTATGCATGTGCTGCGGGAGAAAGATTTGTCTGTCCTTTGAAAACAACTTGAGGGCAAAACAAAGCTGGCTATTTGTGCTGCCGGGAATCTTGCTTGGTTCAGAGACTGAAAATTAGTTTTGTGGACTTTGACAGTTTATATATCTCTGTCTGAGCTTGTGGTAACTGAAGTTGCCCAGTGGGAGGAAGGTTAAGTTGTCTCTCTGAACAGCTTCCAGTCATCCTTCCTTCCAGACCCAGAGGCAGCTCTGGAGGTTCAAAAAGAACAAATAATTTCTGTCCCCAGGAGGAAGCACTGCTTAAGAGCAGCAACTGCATTTTCTACCACATCAGAGCTCCTCTGCACCCTTGGGAGAGTGCGGGGTATGTTTAGCGTGTGCCACAATCATTAAATGGCCCAGAGATGTTCCCTCCTCAGTCGTCGGTGCTGATGGGCGGAATAAGCTCTCAGAGCTGGTATAGAGCCCTCTCCTTTTAGTTGGCGAGCCCGCTGTGAGATCGTCACAGCCTCTCTAAACCTCCAATGGGGTGTGATTCTGCCTCTATCCAGGAAAGGCAGTCTCAGAAATTAGGCTCACAAACAAGAAAGGTCCTGAACAAACACATTTGAAGGTTCACAAATTTCAATTGTTGCCAATATTTGTTTCCATGCTTTGCTCAGAGTAAGCAAGGGTAGCAAATTGATTTAATCTTATACACGAATGTTAATTCAGATCATTTGGTATGCCTGGGTGGACTGTGGAGGTAGAATCTCAGGCTATATCTAAACTCCAGAATTTAGTAGAATAAAAGAGGGGAAGATATCAGAGGTATCCATCAGGAAAGGAAGCCGGCCCCTCCAAGGCACTGGGTTTGAGTGTCTCAGGGTGGTCACCAAGGGGCTGTGCTGACCATGGCACAAACTACACATACTTATCATGTCCCAAGTGCATGGAGGAGCTGTGACATGGGAGAGAACATGGCTATTGCTCTCAAAGAGATGATTCTGTGATGAGATTTGTCATTGCCCTGCCCCCCCACTCTAACACAAGTGTTTTGAGTTGATGTTCCACAATTGGCAATTCTTCTACCATCCAAAAATGTTCTAAACAGAGTTTCTGAAACTTGATTATCCATACCAGTTACCTAGAGAGCAGATCTGCTTCAAGGTAGGGGCTGTGCCCAGGACAATGGCTTTCTAACATGTTCCCCGGGGACGTTCATGCTGCTGATTCATGAACCACACTTCTAAACTCTCAAATGGCTTCGCGTTTATTCTGGACTGAAGACAACATGGCTTATGAGGGCTGGCACGGTCTCGGTGCCGTCCAACTCAGCAGCCTCATCCTCCCTCCGTGACCGCCTTTGCTCTTCCCAAAGCGCTGACTGTGCTCTGCTCCATCCTTTCCACCAGCCAAGCGCTGCTCCTCTCGGGTCCCTTGCACATCATGCCCATCTGTCTGCAATGTTTTTCTTCTTTTCTCCAAGATAAATTTCACTTATCCTTCAGATCTCGACTCTAACATCACTTCTACAGGACAATCTGCCTGACTTCCCTAACTAGCATAATCATTGCATTATCTATTCTCACAGCAGAGAACATTTGCACCTTCAATTTGGGGATGATAAATTGGTGTCTGCCTCCCCTGTTAATCTCTTATCAGAGCAAGGATCTTGTCTGTTTTTCTCACCGGTGTATTCCCAGCACGTAGCACATCATTACTTTGGTTTTCCTGGACAAGAAAATCCTCAGAGTAAGTTTTCCAGGAGAAAGAAGTTGTTTATCTGACAAATTGCCCTGGGCTGGGGGCAGGAGGTGAGATGGGGTTTGGGATGGCCTCTGTTGGTGAGAGAGAAACTGTTGGTGGCCACTGTTTGGTGAGCCACTGTTCCCTGGCTATAAGATAGGATGTGAGTCTGTTTTGTTTCAGAATATTATTGTAGTGATTTATCCATCCTTTCAACTTTTAAAGGACTGAGGACATGATCCCACTCTGCCTTACATCAGTTTCCTATACATTCATATGATTGCCCTTTAAATCCTACCTCACTACTGGACAAAAAGTTCTTTCAAGACAGAAATTAGAAATTTCAAGACAGAAATTATTTCTACCATGGACAGGCTTGTAGACAGTAGAAACTTAATAACATATGAGGCTAAATCAAATCAGGGAAGATGTAAGGAAAACTTTGGGTCCATAGGAGAGTATAGTGTGGCCCATTAATATCTTTCTTAGAGTCGCCAGGGTAAAATAGTGACGATTTACCCTGTGGATATGTGAGTCACACAAAATGTTACGTTTCCCTTTTTGCATTGGATGTTGGAAAGCTTAGCATCAGGTTCTGTTCAAATGTATCATGATTTATGGCAAGAATTTGTTAAGCCCTCTCAACTTCTTTTGAGATCAATGCAGGGGACAGAAATAGATTACAAATAATTGTTGAGATGCCTGCAATTGTTATGATGTGCTAGGAGCCCAGCACATGTTAACTGCAATTCTATTTATAAAAAGGAATATTACCCCCATTTTAAGATGAGAATAGAGTGCTTATGTAATTGACCCAAAGTTGTAGGCCTAAACTCTGATCTAGACAGGCAAACGGACATTCCAAGAGGATACATAACTGGCTGAGGTTTATGCAGCTGATTAATGACTACTTCTATAACAAATTACCATAAAGTTGGTGACTTAACACAACAGAAACCTATCCTCTCAAGTTCTGGAGGCTGGACATCCAAAAACAAGGTGTTGGCAGGGCTGTTTTCCCTGTGAGAGCTTTAGGAGGAATGCTTCCTTGCCCCTTCCTAACTCTGGGGGCTCCTGGCGATCCTTTGTATTCTTGGCTTGCAGTTACATCCATCTGGTCTCTGCCCAGGGCCTTTTTCCCTCTGTGTCACTGGAAGCCCTTCCTCTTAGAAGAATACCAGCCATTGGTTGGCATGGCCCATCCTAATTTGGTCTGACCTCATCTTAACTAATGACATTTGTAGAAACCCTATTTCTAAATAGGGTACCATTTTGAGGTTTTGGCTGGACTTGGGGGCATACTATTCAGCCCTGGACACAGACTGAGCTAGTACGGTAAGTTGCACTAACTTGAGGCCATGGTCTTTACACTACACCAAAGTAACTGCCTCTATCTAGGTGACATTCCCCACATGCCTCACAAGCTGACTGATCTCTCTGTGGGAAAGATGTTGGAGACTCCAAAGAGAATTTGGCATCTTCTCTTAAAGGTAGACTGGTGGTTGATTTCTACAGATGAGTTTCTGAATGGTCAATTTAGAAAAAGTATAATAAGTGAATTCAGGTTTAAAAAATAATTATGTTTTGAGGCGCCAACTATTCAGAGACTTGGACTAACTAGCGAGGGTGGGGTTTAATGGACACGGAGTTTCTATCCTTACAGCAAATAACTTCCTCATCCATATTATTTTCTCTCCTACAGCTTCCAAGCCCCACTGGTGAGAAGAGTGCTTACCTTGCAAAATATCTTCCCTGGCAGGGCGAGAGTAATGCTGTCTCCCAATTGCACATTTGATGTTAACCTTATTCTGAGAATTACATCTTGTCCAGCATGATATTTTAATGAATCTTTGTCTGTTCCAGTTATGTCAGTTGGAGCTGAGCTGAGGAAACACAGGAATGGGGAGAGGTGGTCCTCAGTGATGTTGGTTGTCTTCATAATTCTGTGACTTAGATCAGCAGTTCCCTTAGCCGCCCTGTTCACTGCAGCAGTGAGAAGTTGCAAATTCTGAGAATATCTCTGGAAATGTTCTTTTCTGGGTGTGATTTCCCCATATACTTTCTTGTGGTGGCAAAGTGGGTGGGAAAAGATAAATTGATCATAAAGACTCTTTATCTAGGTCTTGGGTGAACTGGTCATGTTAGGGATCCAGAGGAACTTGGCTGCCCCAAGAGGCAGGCTGGGCAGGATACACAACAGGAAACGGGGGCAGGTTGAAATGGCAGGCAAGTGGGGCAAAGAAAGGAGACCACCTGCCAGTTTTCTGGGCTGGGCTACAGGGAGGCAGCCTTGGGAGAAGGAAAAGCATTACATGCTGGTGGCTTAAAAGTCAACCAGGGAGGCACATATAAAGCCTCTCTCCTGGGCCTGATGACAATTGTAATTCTCCTTGGTGATCTCATTTGTACTTGGTCTGATTTCTTCTGTGGTTCTTCACGACTAGATGAATTTTTTTGAGAATGCTTGGCACCTCCATTACAAGGCTCACCAATTTAAACATTCTGTAAATGTTAGATCCTCGAAAGAAAGTTCTGATAAGGAAAGAGTTGGAAATGATAAAAGAGAGTGAGACCTTTACCTTGGCCTCCAAACAGGAAATCTTTTGACACAGGGAACCCAATGGTTTCAAAGATCATGTTAGGTGTTAAGAAGAGCTGAAGAAGTAGAGTGGGGAGGGAAAAAAAATGAATGAAAACAGGAAATAGAAGAAGGCAAAGAGGAAAGGAGGAAGAAGAGAAGTGCAGAATTAGAAAGCCTGGGTCCTCTAAATTACTTTGGCAGCATCTAAGCATAGTTACCAGACGGTCAGCAATTTCTCCTAGAACAAACACATTGCAAGAGATAATTTGCATAATGATTTTGAATTTGGGTTCTGAGGTCAGAGACACCTTGGTTGAAATCTAGGCCTTTCTCCATTACAGATGTGTAAAATGGGAAAATTATTTGACTTTGCAGAATTCTGCTTCTTCATTTGGAAAATGGGGATAATAATAAACTAACTAATAGGCTTTCGGGGAAGAGTAAGTGATGTCTGCTGCCTGTAAAGTGTGCCTAGCACAGTACCAGGGTAAATTTCAGTCCATGATGCCTTTTCCTATTTGCACAAAGCTGTGTGCAGCAGAGCTCAGGGCAGCTTGGGATGACCATACAGCCAGCACTTGCTTCCCTTGGAAGGGAAGCCCAGGTCCAAAGCACAGGCTTAAGGCTGATCTTGTGTTCCTTACATGGCTGGTTGACTTCTATTTCTGAAGCCTCACTTTCTTTGTCCCAAGGATCTCCAGGGCCTCTGTTCCTTCCCTTCCTCCACATGTATTCACAGTAGGGAAGACCTGTCAGAAATCCCTGCACCATGGCAGGGACCTGGCTGGGGACCTGGGTGGAACATTCAATTCCTGACACCCTCAGACTTCTTGCCCTGTGGCTTCAGTGCTCTCAGTCACTTCAGAATTGTCCTCCCTGACTTGCTGCTTCTCCTTGGCTTTTTTATTCTAGGTCTTTTGTAATCTTGCCTTCTGCCTCTGTACAGTCTTACTTTTCAAGTACGAATGACTGCCGGGTGGAGATGTGAGATGGCGAGGTCGGGGAAACTGAGCAGATAATGCCTGCCTGAGATGCTGCTGTGCTTGCAGGCCAGAGTATTTGGGGGCAGACAAAGTATTTGTTTGAAAAGTGGCAGCCTCTCTCTTTTTCTAAAGCTACTTGCATTTCTTAAGCCAGGTCTCAGAGGACTGGCAGCATTCTCCTTTATAGACCCCATCAGTGACTGGTGAGAGCACTTGTCCTAGATTCACTTGACTCTGCCACTGAGAACTGTAGCTGGCAGAATGCTAACTTTGAACAGTTGGAGGGCTTACCCCTTGACACCAGCATACATTTTCTTTCCTAGCCAAGGACCAATTATGTAAAGGACCATATGGAAAACCTTCACTGGAAAAGAAAGAAACTGTGTCTAAGTTTAGACTCGGGCAGCCGAGAGGAGTCTATTATAACCAGGGGATAAATTAAACATCAGCAAGGCAAGGAAGGCACTCACGGAAAAGGGAAATGTGACATGGTGATCCCCGAGTTCTTCCAGTCTAGCTTGTCCCAGATCACTCCACCACCTTGGGTCAGCAGGTCGCTTGACCTCTTTGCACCTCAGTTTCTGCATCTGTAAAGGACACAAAGGTACCCAGTAGTCTACAGTACAAATAAGTTATAGGGCAAAGGCAGTGATGCGGGTGGCAAGAGAAAGACAGCTGAGAATGGGATTTGTGTTCAGAATGACCTTGTTTTGGACAGAATATTCCTAAAAATGTGCATATTAATAAACTATATTTAACACAAATGTAGGAAACTAAGTTTTTAAAGAGTTAGTTATTAAATTCAAAACTGTCACTTAAAAAGCACTGTGTACTGGGCACTTTTTTAAAAATAATTTTATTAAATCAGAATTGTGTACATTGGTGCAATCATAGGGCAGAATGTGCTTCATATACAATCAGAAACATTTTGATCGTACTGTGAGAGATAGCCTTCATGGCATTTTCTTAATCACTATATAAAGACATTGATACTCTACATTTAATAAGTTCTTTTTTACAGGCCATACATTCTGAATGGAGAAAAGAATGGAAATGATTTTGCAAATCACTTGAAAACATACATATTTTGCTTTGCTTCACACAATAGAGCCCCTCTTGATATTTAATAGAACTACTTATAATCTACCTGAAAATCATAAATTTGATTATCACACCACTTGCAATGCCTACTAATTTGGAGTTGTGTAGAAGATAGCGCAAAATCCCACTTTGTCTCTCCTGGTTGATGACACCTTTATTCGACTATCTGAAAGTTCAGTGGCAAATGCTGGTATGTTTTACATCATTCAGAGCTAAGTCTTTTCTGATGACAGGTGGGAAACCTTTTAAATGGTATAAATACAGAGACCATTAGAAGGCTAACTAAAGCTGATCTCTAAAATTCTATCAAGTGTCAGCAAACTATTTTCTGTAAATAGCTGGATGGTACATATTCTAGGATTTGCAGCCACTTATAATCTTGGTCGCAGCTATTCAACTATGCTGTAGCCATGTGAAAGCAGCCATAGCAGTCGCAAGTGAACAAATGGACATGGCCATGTTCTAATAAAACTTCATTTACAAAGACAGAAGCCTGGCTATATTTGAACAGTCATCATAGTTGGCCAGCCACATTTGCTAGGTTATTCTTAAAATTCTACCTTTTCTTTATTTTAAGATATTGATCTTTTTTATAAAGTAAGGGCAACTCTGTTTACTACTAGCTCACATATAATTTTGTATTTCCAAAAGAAGAAAAGTAAAATCCACTGGGAAAATTACTTTGTTTAAGCAAGACTACATTTGAAACCAATTATTAGGAAAATTGATTTAAAAACATATTGACTAAGAATGAAAGGCAATCCTCAGTGAAATAAGAATTTTTCTGATGTCCATGTCTTCTGGGGTCCTGCTTTAAGACCTATGGTACTGGTAGTGATAGACTAGGGGAAAATAAATTTAAAAGCAACAGGAGGTAAAGAGACAGGATACACAGAATAGAATTTTCAAAGATGGGAACAGGGGGTCTACCACTAGCTTTCAAGATTCAGCAAGTGGTCCTAAGTGTTTGATGTTCCACCCATCTTTTATTGAAGGCTTTGTCTTATTTAGCTAAGGGGATAAGCTAAGGAAGGGAGTAAAAACATCAGCAATTTCTCTGAATAACCATGTTAGTTCTTATTCTATCTATAATTATTAAATTTAAGGGTCTGGGCAGCCTTGAGAAATCTGGAACCTAAGCCTTATGTGTGGGCAGGCTCCTATTTGTGGTCACAAAGACAGAATCCTTGGGGGAGGTTAGACTCCTCTAGTTTCTCTGTGAAACAGAGACGGTGGCGTCAGTTCTTTGAAAAATCAGTGGAAAAGATGAATTTTCCCCTTATCTCCACCCAGAGGTGTTTCCTTCTGTGGTCAGGGTACAAGCGCTCCTGCCCATATCTAAAGGCTCGAGCTGTTCTCTTGATCTCTGTCATGGCCATTATACAAATCCCCACAATGGGTATTTGGTTTGACGGTTGACTGAGCAGAGGTCCATCTGGTTAATGTTCCTCCCTAGGACTTGCACACAGTTTCTGCTACAGCCTTTGTTCTTCAGAGTGTTTATAGACCCAGCAGGGGTATTTGTGAACTGCATTCCTTATAGGCCAGGCTTCCAGTAAAAGCAGAAACTGCCCAGACAAGTAATTTAACTATTACTTTAAAAGTAAGCTATCTAAACTGTTTTTATTCTGCCTTGCTCAGCTTATTTCTTGGTTTTCCTCCTTTTCTGGGGGTGTTTTCCCTTGCCAAGAAAGGAGTCTTCAGTCCCCATTCTCCCTGCATATGCCAACTTATCCATTCATTAATTCACCTATCTATTCAGCACATTATTTGCCACTTACCATGTCAAGAAAGACTATACTAGAAGTGAAAGGTAGTATAATAAATACATATAAGCCAAGATCCAGGCCCTTATGGAGTTTCTATTCTAGTAGGAAAAATAGACACCAAGTAAGTAGTGAAGGACACAATTAATGCTGCTCAGGAAAAGTAGAAATGCTGCAGAACCAGTAATGGAAGATGTTAAGTAGAGTGCAGAGGAGGGGTGTGATGGAGGTGCTGAGAAAAACATCTCTGAGCAAATGAGGTACAAACCATGATGTTAAGAGTAGGTCAGAGTTAGCCAGATGAGGAGGACTGAGGGTGAGGAAGGTAAGAGAATTAAGGGTTTTATTATTCATTTTTGAAGATCAGACCTCTCACATATGTACTTAATTATGATACTGAAGATAACCTTGTTGCACTTGGTACAGCAGATTAAATATTTTCCTGCTGTGTCTACTGAACTGATATTTCAGATGCTTTAGAACAGAAATAAGGGTTTGTGTGACCCCTGTGAACAAGCTCACCTGGCCCAAATTTAGCCTGGCTTCAGGTTTGACCTTCATATACTTATCAAATATAATTATCTCACTGAGATTAAATCAAAGAGATAATGAAAAACCTATAGCCAGGGTAAAAGTATATGTTTAGAGATGAATGTCTTCTAAAGGAGGAAAAGAAAGAAAGGGAAAGAGAGAGAGAGAAAGAAAGAAGGAAAGAAAAATAGTCCTGTTGTACGGAGATTCTGAGTAGTGACTAAAAGCAGAAAAATATCGTCAAGTTTATTTCTGAAGAGCTTTAAACTTAAAATGCCACCCAAAAGGCATTTGGAGAATTGGTTTGTGAGTAAATGTCATATCTCTGAGAAAAAAGACTAATAGACTCTTTGAACTGTAACAGCTTGGCCTCAGTAAACTATATTCTCAATTTTTATAAGATTTATTCACAGCATAACAGGCAAAGCTTATTTTTTTCCTCAAAACTAGAGTGTCCCTATAAAAACTGCACTTGTTTCTTTATGCTACAATATTTAATAATCAGTATGTTGTGGATGATACAGCACAAGTTTACAAGACTTGGGTCAAGAAAATTGGTACAACCCCGAGGATTGTTTTATGATCCTATCTGACAATTTCTTTCAGGAGCTATGCCTGCAAATTCAGCAAATGGTGTAATATAAAAGGGCAAATGCATGCCGACCACTGTCATCTCTCTCATCACACATCTTTATGGCTATGAGAGTCACCAAGGCCCGGGGGTTTTGAGATCCTCAATTAGCTATCTATCCTCCTGGAGGTCAGTCTCCTGAATGGGTTTCAACCTTACAAATCCAGTAGAATAGGCCCTAACATATCAAGGTAGTTATGTTTTAAACAGATTAAAAATCATTGATGAATTAATGCAGATAATACATACTTCAGCATCATAATTAAGAAACATATATTGAAGACTCGTGCATCTATGGAAGCCAGTACACTGAGATAACTATTTCAGATGATGCGATTTCTCATCAAGAACTATGCAAACAGCAATAAACACTGAGAGATGGTCGACTCTTATCAGCTATCACCTCAATGGTCATTTACCTGCAGGTACATTTTCTCAACTTCCAAACAAATGTGAATCCCTTTCTTACAACTTCTCATAGCTTAAGATCCTTCTCCATTTCTGTGAAACTTACTGCACTGCGATCATACCAATATGCTTGGTTATTTGATGAATTATTAGTCTTCCACAAAATACTATAAGTGATCTAAGTGTAAGGATAATGGCTAGTTTGGCCCACCTTTTTGTCTTTGAGTGGTGTCTATGATAGTACATGATGGAAGTAGAAAACTAACTATTGAATGAATGAGCCAATGAATGAGAGACAATAATATAACAGACAACATAGAATTACAGAGGGCAACACATGTACAGGCAGAGATAAGGGCTGAACAAATGCTTTAATTTGGCGAACCCAGTCAAAAGATTCTCTCAACAAACTATATTCACAATCAGCTTGCTAAACTTAATTAATTCAAAACATCAGAAGCTTTTTATTGTCTTAGAAAAAGTGCAATAATACATAAGCAAAGTTACTACATTAGATAATTAATTCTTTTTTTCTTTTTCTTCTTTTTGTTTGAGATAGAATCTCACTCTGTTGCCCTATGCATAGTACTGTGACCTTATAGCTCACAGCAATGTCAAACTCTTGGGCACAAGATATCCTCTTGCCTCAGCCTCCCAAGTAGCTGGGACTATAGTTGCCTGCCACAACCCTGACTGTTTTTTCAATTTTTGGTAGAGACCAGGTCTTTCACTTGCTCAAGCTCCTTTAAAACTCCTGAGCTCAGATAATCCACCTCAGTTTCCCAAAGTGCTAGGAACACAAGTGTGAGCCACCACACCAAGCTTAGGTGATTAATTCTATAGTTGTATTTTCTAGAATCTGCCCATCCCTGGATCTACCAATGATTGGAAAAGATTTCACAGATTTTCTTTATCATATTAGTTCTTCGAGTCTGGTAGACAAACAGAGGGAATGAGGCAGAGAGGGAGGGAAAGAATAAAAGGGGAGAATTTGGAGTTAGGCTTCAGCATTAGGATTGTCTAAGTTCATAAACCTCTTTGTTATGTGCATTAGCTGTATGTCTTATGCAACTTACTTCACCTTATTTGGACTTTAGTTTCCTCTCCTATAAAGTGGGAATATTAATATACTTATACCTTTAAGTAATTGAAAAGATGAATTATAGTAACATAAGTAAAGCACTTAGAACAGTAACAGTCACCTTGTAAGGGCTATAGAAGTGGTAAACATTAACTGTACAACATTTTTGTAAACTTAGCATACTTCAGGCCAAGATTCAAATTGTTGTTCTTTTTAGGACCAAAACCATTTAGCATTTGACTATCTCAGGAAAAATGGAAAGTTGTGGTATAACATTTAGGAAATAGCGCTAAAGACAGTTTTTGCACCTAGCTCTTTTGGCTTTGTTTTAAGCATTTGTGTTTTTTGTAAAACACAAATAGTAAAAAGTATTAGGATGGATAGTAAAACTGAAAAGGTCTTATAATTAAAGTATTTCTTATCACAACTTATAATTCTATGTTTCACATGTTCTGTATCTATATTTGTAATTTATGGACAAAACAGAAATAATATGGATACAAGGATACAATACTTAAAAAATAACAAAATAAACAAATTTCTATACTATATACTATGTATATATATATACATATGAAATGAATATATGAAGATTACCAACCCTATCTGGTTCCTTACCTCTTCAGGGGCCAGAATGGCCACTAGGTGGCACTCAGATTTCAAATTTCAATGCAAATTAGATGAAGAATCTAATTTCCTCAAATGTTCATTGTCCCCTAAACTTTCCTTTACTGGTGAATAGCACTTTCTTCCCCTTAATCTGTTCACAAGATAAAGTTAAGCCTTCACTGTACAATTGAATCATGTTCTCCATTTTAATTACAAGTTTAATAATGTATATATATTGGTTCCATTATAATATAAATAGTACATAATTTTCTTTTATTCTGTAGCCAAAACACTTTAAAGTAATTAAGTGCCTCCAAGATATTTCACCTATATTGGTCTTAATATCAGTCCTTCTACATTGAAACTTCAGGAAAACATCAATTAGCAAGATTAGATTTTGCAAAGTCATTTTTTAAAGTTTGCTGTCCTCACGATCTGTTTTTCTATATAAGGTGGTATCATTAACGTGGAGTGTTATAAATATCTATCAATGCTTGTTGTGATTTTTCTAAAATATTTTTACCTCTTTAAAACTATTCTATTCAAATGACAAGCCTAATATGAGAGAAATATGGTTCAGTGAATAAGAAAGGCTTTACAGAATCATAAAGCAAACACATTGGGCTTTCTGCTTAGGATTGAATGAATTTGAGAAAATTGAAAGGGAATTTTCAAATGTCAGAAAATGCCAGTATATTAAAAATTTTAAGCAAAGCATAAGCATTAAAAGGATGTTTCAATCTCAATAAATATTCTATAGCAAATCATAATGTACACAAGATTCAAGGTTTAACTTTATTAAAATCTAGGTGCATTTGAAATTGGATACCTGCATTTGTAGTTTGTTATCTACAAAAATTTATTAAGAACTTACTATGTAGCAATCATGGTTCTATATACTGGAGATATAAAGATTATAATAAGTTCCGAGTTCATTGGTAATTTACCTTATAGGGGGGAGGAGCCAAGATGGCAGCCGAGTAACAGCTTCCTTGCAACTGGGCACGGTGAGACTGGGGAGAGAAGAATTCAGGCATCTCTGGCTGGCGAGATCTGCCCAGAAACATCCCTTTGGGGACATAGGGAGACAGCGTG
>CAUYRH010019619.1:0-19594 GCA_963574655.1 Perodicticus potto
CAGAGCTTTTCCATTGATTCCACCCCATGATTAATTTTACACCGTTTGGCTGGATGAGTAGATAAGGACAATTTGGGCTGGGAGTTCTAGGAGTAGTGATTGACTAGTCCTTTGCTTGAAAGCTGGGACTGGTGTCTGTACCTTTTCCCCTAGAGTTTTGCCAAGGACCCGTAGAGTGCTACTGCTTGCGAAACTGGGGTCCTTCTTGGTGTGGTGAGATTAAGTGGCTCTGTCTTGTTTTCAGCTAGTCTTTGTCTTACCCTAGAGAATCTGTTACTCTGGATTGAAATCTGAGCTTTTTGTTTGTGTGCTCGGGGTCTCAGGTCACCCCAGCAGGGTTGATGTGTGTTCTTTGACCTTTTCTTTTGGCTCAGATCCAAACCATCGGCTTTCTTGCTGAGTTTCTGTCCTTTAACTCTCCTTCTGGATGGGAACCTCTGCGGAAAGCTGGCTACAGACCACCATCTTGGCTCCTCCCCCCTGTGAAGTTTCTTATTGGATCATATTAAATGTTTCTATTTTGATAACAAAATAGCATGAATCACTAGTCTTCCTAATATTCTTCTTAGCAAAAAGAATATATTTTAAACAGTTTACTTACTGGAATTATCCTAATTAAATTGTTTTTAAAAACCTGATTTCCTGAAGAAAAATAAAAATAGGCCAAGATGGTTGCATAGAAGTAGCTCCCACATACCACTCTTAAAGGGAGGAGCAAAAGGTGCAGGTGGATGTCCAGCTTTGGATGGACCCCTGGGACGGAGCACTGTGAATCATCAGAGAGGGAGGAGAGACACTGTGTGTGAAGGAGCTAGGGATGGGGAGACACACTTGCCAAGACTGGAAGATACTTGGGAGAGAGGCCTACATGGGGAAGGGATGAAGGAGAGAACCCTTGTGGAAACGCTGCCACTGAACCACAGAAACTCCTCACTCAGCCTCGATCCAGTCAGGGACCTGCTTGGAGACAGCACAGCACAGCTGCACCGGAGAGCAGCACCAGCAGAGACCTGCTGGCCTCTCCTCCCAGGCTGCCGCAGTGGACACCGCTCTGAACTAACTGTCAGGTCTGGAGCTCCCCGTCTACATGGGGATTGGCTTCGCTGCGACTGCCCCCACACAGCCCCTTTCCATGCTGTGGAGGGAGCAGGGAGAGCAAACACTCTGACCCCCATGACTGACAGCCTTTCCATGAGGGGATTTAAACAGAGCAGGTGCCAACACCAATCCAGAGGTCCCTCAGTCCTGGTTCCAGCAGTATGTGTGTGAGGGGACCATCCATGAGCCCAGCCCATGAAGCCATGTCCACCGACCAGTGGAACAGCCCCCTAACTCTCTGCACTAGGACACTGAAGTCCACCCCCCAGTGGACCCACATCCCACAAGGAGCTGGGACCTTGCTCTCCAGTGCATGGTGTCCACCATCAGAACACACCCCCACTGACCCCAAGCTATTTGGCAAGCCACACTCTCCGGCTCTGTGAATTGCCAGCAGAAAATGCCCCTGGGCCTGCACACAACACAGTCAGCTATGCCTCTGCAGATGCGCTTGCCAGGGCAGTTAAGGCCTTTTGCTAATTGTGTGTCAGTAGGCAGGCTGACAATGCCAGGGTCCATGCACTACATGGCGGTCCCTGACCCCACACACCAGTGGTGGGCCACGTCCTTTAGTTTTGCACCATAGACCAACGAGCCAAAAGCTACTCCCAGCAGGTACTGCCATTACCTTGAAACTGGGGTAGAGAACACACCTGCTGTCCTGACTCCTGCTGCCACCATCTAGATAGCCCCAGCAAGCAGCCAAGCCCATCTCAGCAGGGAGACTCAGGGAGAATAATCTCCCACAGCACCAGCCATCATGGACAGGGACTCAATCTGTCCTCTGCCCAAGCTTCCAACAGCTGCACAGGGCTCAACCACTCTACAAGAAGATGCTCTAGCACCGGCTTGTACTGTAAACCACAGGGAAATGAGACAAGGGAGAACAGCTACGAGCAAGACTGGGGTGCATCTCCCCATCTCCTTCCAGGCCATCTCTAGCTTATTACACAAAAGCATCACCAAGGGCATCTCTTTCTCACTCAACAGGAGAGTTCCCAGAAAGGAGAACAACAGCACTTCTAACCTATCCAACTCGAACTGAGAGAAGAGGTTTACGAATGAAAAGAAACCAGCAAAAGGAATCGGAGAACATGAAAAGCTAATGTGGCACTAACAAAAGATCACGAGAGACCTATAGCAACAGACCATCAACCAAAAGGAAACTGTTGAAATCTCATAAATAGAATTCTGAATATAGATGGCAAATGAGATGAATGTAATTGAATAGAAAGTTGAAAGTCAATACAAAGAAGCTAAAAATATATACCAGGACATGCATGAAAAATATGAAAAAGTCAGGAAAGAGACAGATAACATAAGAAAAGAGATAACAGATTGTAAAGAAATGAGTCACTAACAGAACTTCAAAATACAGCAGCAAGCTTCAACAACAGACTAGACGAAGCAGAAGAAAGAATTCCAGAGCTTAAAGATAACTTTAAAACTAAACCAGATGGTCTATATGCAGAAAAAAGAAGAATGAACAATCACTCAGAGAAATATGGGACTCTATGTAAAGCAAATCAATACACAAGTATAAGTATTCCTTGAGGGCAAAAAAGAAAAAGCAAGAAGCATGAGAAACTTGTGTGAGGGAATTATTGAGAAAAACTTTCCTGGTAACACCAGTGATTCCAATATCCACATATAAAATGGTCATCAAACACCAGGAAGATTCATAGCAAACAGCGTATCACCAAGGCACAGAGTCATCAACCTGGCAAAGTCCAAAAGAGGGAGAAATTTTGCAAGCTGCAAAATGAAAGTAACAACTACCTTACAAAGGAAAATGCATTAGATTAACAGCAAAATTCTTATCAGAGACTTGACAAGCCAGAAGGGATAGCAGCCCCATTTTTATTGTTCTTAAACAGAACAAATGCTAGCCTAGAGTTTTGTATCCTGCAAAACTAAGTTTCATAAAGGGGATGGAGAAATAAAGACTTTTTCAGGCAAGCAAACATTTATAGAATCCATCACAACTAGACCTGTCCTACAAGAAATGTTCAATAGTGCACTCTACACAGACCACCACAATAGATACCCACCAGCGTAAAAACATTCCAAAATTAAATCTCATACCTCTTATTAAACAGTAACACAAGAAGGAAAAAAACCAACAAGGTATCATTCAATGTTGATGAATAGAAAAGTACCCCTCATATCAATACTAACACTGAAAGTGACTGGTGTTAATGCTCCATTAAAAGGAGCATAAACATCAACTGGCGGAATGGATGAAAAAATCATATCCCAAGTATATGTTATATCCAAAAGCCCCCTGAAGTCACAAAGATACACAGAGACTTAAGGTAAAGGCATCGAAAAAAAAATCTCTCACACAAATGGAACACAAAAGCAATCAGGTATAGCCATTCTCACATCAGATTAAAGTGATTTTAGTCAATAATGCCCCCCCAAAAAGACAAAGATAGTCACTATACATGTAATGATAAAGGAGGCGATTCAGCAAGAAGACATAACAATCCTAAATAATGTTATAGAGCGCCCAGATTCATGAATCAAATTCTACTAGAACTAAACAAAGAAATAGACAATAGTATCATAATCACCAGAGACATCCACACTCCACTAACAAAACTGGACAGGTCACTGATGAAAAAATGAACAAAGAAATACTGGATTTAAATGGAACTCTACATCAAATGGACATACAGACATTTAAACAACGTCCTGTCCAAAAACTACAGAATATACATTCTTCTCATCAGCACATGTGATACACTGTCCAAGACTGATCATATACTAGACCATAAAGCAACTCTCAGCCAATTCAGAAAAATAAAAATTATTCCACGTATCTTCTCAGACCATAGTGGAGTAAAACTAGAAATCAATTCCAAGAGAAACTCTCAAATCCACATTAAGTCGTGGAAATTAAACCATCTGCGGCTGAACAATCCTTGAGACAATGATGAAATTATGACAGAAATCAAAAAACTCTTTGAACTGAAGGATAAAAGAGACACAAGCTTTCAAAAATCTATGGGAAAATTGGCCAGGCATGGTGGCTCATGCCTGTAATCCTGGCAATCTGGGAGGCCCAGGCAGGTAGATTGCCTGAGCTCACAGGTTCGAGCCAGAGCAAGACCTCACCTCTAAAAACAACTGAGGCTTGTGGCGGCTCCTGCAGTCCCAGCTACTTGGGAGGCTGAGGCAAGAGAAAAAGCCCAAGAGTTTAATGTTGCTGTGAGCTATGATGCCACCGCACTCTACTGTCTGCTTGAGCCCAAGAGTTTAATGTTGCTGTGAGCTATGATGCCACTGCACTCTACTAAGGGTGACAAGTGAAACTGTCTCAAAAAAAGAAAAAAAACTATGAAAAAAACCCTTTAGAAAAAAAATCCTAAAAGGAAAATGTTTAGCTTTACATGCATACATGAAAAAGAGAGATCACAAATTGCTAACCTCAGGTCACATCTCAAGGAACTAGAAAAAAGAATTAAAAAATCAAATCTAGAGTCAGCCCAAGAAAGAAACAACAAAACTCAGAGTAGAACTCAAGAGAAGTGGAAACCAAAAGAAAAAAAGAAAAAGAAACCAAGGATCAGTGAAACACAAGTTGGTTCTTTGAAAGATTAACAAAATAGAAATAGAAGAGAAAGGACGCAAATAATCTCAATCACAAATGAAAGAGAAAAAAATTACAACTAATATCACAGAAATACAACTATCATCCATAAATAATACCAAAATTTCTACTCAAACTAGAAAATGTGGAGTTTGACGTTGTGAACGAGGCTCTCTAGCTTGGGTAGCAAAGTGAGACTCTGCTTTAAAAAAAAAAAAAATCATTTTATCAAAAAGACACCTGTACTCGAATGTTTATCTCAGCACAATTCACAACTGCAAAGCTATGGATGGAACCAACCTAAGTGCCTACAAATACATGAATAAAGAAAATATGGTGTATACACACACATACACACACACCATAGACAGCCATTCAGCCATAAGAAGGAATGAAACAATGTCATTCACAGTAACTTGTATGGAATTGGAGACCTTATCTTTTTTTTTTTTTTTTTGAGACAGAGCCTCAAGCTGTCACCCTGGATAGAGTGCTGTGGCATCACAGCTCACAGCAACCACCTCCAATTCCTGAGCTCAAGCAAGTCCCCTGCCTCCACCTCCCAAGTAGCTGGGACTATAGGTGCCTGCCACAACGCCCGGCCATTTTTTGGTTGCAGCTGTCATTGTTGTTTGGCAGGCCCGGGCTGGATTCGAACCCGCCAGCTCAGGTGTACGTGGCTGGTGCCTTAGCCCGTTGAGCCACAGGCGCTGAGCCTGGAGACCTTATCTTAAGTGAAGTAGCTCAGGAATGGAAAATGAATACCACGTGTTCTCACTAATGAGTTGGTAAGTAAACAATGGGCACACAGGGATATAAAAAGACACAAAGGGGTGGCACCTGTGGCTCAGTGAGTAGGGCACTGGCCGCATATACTGAGGGTGACAGGTTAAACCTGGCCCTGGCCAAACTGCAACAAAAAACAGCTGGGCATTATGGTGGGTGCCTGTAGTCCCAGCTACTCAGAGGCTGAAGTAAGAGAATTGCCTAAGCCCAAGAGCTGGAGGTTGCTGTGAGCTGTGATGCCACTGCACTCAACTGTGGGCAATAAAATGAGACTCTGTCTCAAAAAAAAAAAAGAAGACGAAGAATAAAAAAACACAAAAGACATTGGAGACCAAGAGGAAAGGAGGGTGGGAGGGGGTGAGGGATTAAAAACCTACTTATTTGATGCATTAAAAACTGTTCTAGTGGCTGGGGCACCTCCTGTGGCTCAGTGAGTAGGGCACCAGCCCCATATGCCCAGGGTGGCGAGTTCAAACTCAGCTCTGGCCAAACAGCAACAAAAAAATAGCCGAGCACTGTGGCGCCTGTAGTTCCAGCTACTCAGAGGCTGAGGTAAGAGAACTGTGTAAGCCCAAGAGTTCGAGGTTGCTATGACCTGTGACGCCATGGCGCTCTGCCCAGGGCGACATAGTGAGACTATCTCCAAAAAAACAAAAAAACCTGTTCAGGTGATAGACACACTGAAAGCCCTCACTTCAGCACTAGAGTATACCCCCTTAATATTTTGTACCCTTTAATAAAAATAAGTTAAGAAAGTAAATAAATTAATAAAGTGCTCCAACTCTCCAAGCTAGAGTTGTTTTCAAATACAACGTGAGATATATTAAAATATTAGTTGTTATCTCAGATTCAAATTTAAAAAATAAATAAAAATAAATCTTACTTTTACATTCCACCAATATTCTAGTCTGCATCACCAGCTAATAACCAAAGACAGTTTCGGGGAAATGTGAAATGAGTTGTAGAAGGCTGATGGTACAAAAATTCCCGAATATTCAAATGAAAAATAATGGCAACTCCTTGAGGTCCCTGGAAGTTAGTATTCATGCAATATTCCAACTAACTCAACTAGAGGCTATGAAGGCCAAATGAATTCTGTTAACAGGAGGAGACCTTGAAATAACTGTCTGAGAAGAACAGATTAACCCGTCTCAAACCCTTTGGACGTTATAATATGCATGGGGACGTGAGGGTTTGAGATCATTATTTCCAGAATCTAAGTAACAAAAAGTAGTGTGTTCTACATTGATCTACATTAACAGACTGGCTCGAGAACCCCAGGAAGCATCTGCGTAGACCTCTCCTCTCAACCCTTCCTCTATGGCAGACGGAAAGACTTGAGGTAACACCATCAGCAGCTTTCAACTCGTTCAGTCCTCACTTCCAACTGAAGTCTAAAGCTTATAATTTCTGAGCAAATCCATTATCACTTCAGTTTAGAAGGAAGGAGAATTTTTTAAACCAAAAACACAAAGGCGGACCACATCACAACCTTTACCTCCTTCAACCTCTGTAACAATTTTAATAAGGTAGGTACTATTATCTCTATACTAGTGAGGAAGAAGCTGGGTGCAGTTCCTCAAGATCAAACTGCCAGAACCAGAAATCAAACCTAATATTTTGACTCTAAACTATATGCTCTTAACCACACCTACTATAGGAACCTTAGCTGGAAGTTAACACAAGTAGGTAAAGTATTCATATAGAAGCTGCTTCCTTCAACTGATGGAACAAAATCTGGACACCTAATAATAGGGCCTCCAAGGCCACTGAGGTGAGTGCTGAGACTGCGGGGAGTTCAGACATTTCTTCTCTACATTCCCTGCCTCCAGGCAACCCTGCCCGCCCCTAAGCTCTGTGCCTTTTTCCTTGCCTCTCCTCTGCCAGAAAATCCCTCTCTCCTCTTTGCCTGCTAATGTCCATGTACTGCTTGGGTCTCTTCCCAGGAACTGCTCCTCCCTGGAGCCTTCCCTGCCCACCGCCCAGGCCCCTGCCCCACTGCAGGTGTGTATGAGCTGCTCATCTACGTTCCCAGGGCAGCCTCTGCCTGTGTCCCTCACAGGGCGATGTTTGCTCTCCCTCCCACAAGCTGTGTGCCTTAAACATCTTCAGAACCTGTGTACATAGCTGGCACCATAATACCACTGGGAGTATAATTACAGAACTGAATGTAGACACATCTAGATGGTGGCAGATAAAAAACAGTAACAGATAGAAAACCCTAGAATAGAATTCCCTAGGAGCTAAAGGTAAAAGTGGGTAGATCAAGGAGTCCCAAAGGGCTCTTCTTTTAATTAGTGAAAATACATAACCCTTTGGCTAATCTAATCTAAAAGCTATTCAAATAGGATAGCATGTTAAAGGAAATTAAGAAAATCAATATTAGGGAAAAAAAGTAACTGCACATGCCAATTATAAGTAAATACATGATAAATGAAGCCCCAAACCTGACAGACATATAGCACTAAACAAATGTCAGAACAAATCTCCTTGAATAAATTCATTTAGGGTTTATTATGTGCCAACTGTATGTGCTGGGTGCAAAGGTGAGTAAGACACAGATGGAGTTCCGAGGCTCGGGGGACTCCTAGCTTACTGGAAATGCAGACGCACAAACAGGTCACTGCTACTCAAAGAGGCCCGCATTATAACAGCAACATAAGCTGAGCACACTGAAGGCGCAGAGAAGAGAGGATCTACCCCTCCCAAAAAAGTCGATTTGATTCTGTCATGGTAAGAAGAATAGGCTGTGAAAAGGAAATGAATCAAACAGAATTCATTACAAGTAAAATTTTGAAACAAAAGTCCAAGTTGAGCATTCACCAGATACAGAAGTTGAAATGATGTGACAAACCTCTTTCTATTCTGATAAAAACAAAACAAAACAAAAACTGGGAGACCAAGCAAGCAGGTATAATATAAATTCAGAAGAAAGAAAACTTACACAAATAAAACACAATATATGAGTCTATAAACCTATCAACTCACCATTATGAACGCAATGCTGACTAGGGGACAACAACAGACTTTATTGAAACCATTAGAAAAAAAGGTGTCTTAAAAATAACATTTTAATGTGCTTATTAACAGAATACACAATGGTAGCTACTGGTGGGGGGCTCTAAGGAAGCAGCCCTCCATCCTCAGTTATACAGAATGCCCTGCAGACTTCTTTGAGACTGTCTGAAGAAATCAAGTCCTGGGGAATTTTTTTTTCCTTTAGGCAAATATGCAAGTCCCTAACTTTCCCATTTCAAATATATATATATATATATTTTTTTCAGGTTAATGTGAGGGCACAAAAACTAGATTATGATATTTACATATCTTAGGTAGAGTGCCTCTTTAGTTGTGTCTTGGACCCAAAAGGTGTGCCATATACCCTTAAATTGTGTCCATTAAGTGGGAGCACACCAATCTCCTCCCCTCTTCCCTTCTCTCTCTCCCTCCCTCATGCCCCCTCCCCCAACTTGAATTGAACTCAATTTTTCTCCTTTGTGGACATGTATGAGATCATCTACTGGCTTCATATTAGTTTTGAGTACATTAGATATTTGCTTTTCCATTCTTGTGATATTGTACTAAGAAGAATGTATTTCATACATTTTTTATATCTTTTTTCAAGTTGAGTTTTTTAAAATGCCTAATGCAAAATACATTCAAAGATATAAAATATCCAGGTTAATATAAAAGATGAAAAGTCTCCATCTTTGTGTGGCTGCATAGTATTCCACGGTATACATATATCACAGCTTGTTAATCCATTCCTGGGTTGGTGGGCATTTAGGTTGTTTCCACATCTTGGTGACTGTAAATTGAGCTGTGATAAACAATCTAGTGCCCATTTCAACTTTTTGAGAAAGCCACCTCACTTGTTTATATAAAACACCACACAACAGCTATGTTTCATCTTCTGTGAAAAAGCAAAACAAGAAATACCACCAAGGAGGGGGCCATGCACATACGATTCTTTCTCTAAAGAGCGAGCATCAGCTGTGCTAACAAAGCTTGGTAAACATCAATCAGGTACTAAAGAGAAAAGAAGGGAGACTAACACCATCGGAAGGTTGGCCTTAATTTAAAACCTATTCCAAGTACTTTTACATATATTACTTAATCCCTTCCATCTCTAATCCTTTATTTTTTTTCTTTTCTTTTAAACAAATGAGAGAACTAAAGCTTTTAAACAACAAGAAACTTAGCCATCCAACCATCACACGGTGCTTGCGAACTTTGCACTGTACCTCATTATCTCAAATGAGGTTGATGCCGAACAACATCAACAGAGTCGATGCACAGAGTCATACACCAAATGCAATCAAAGTGATTTTATGATTAGGTGAACCCAAGTTTGTAAAAACCTCAATTAGCATATAATATAATGAGCCCGCGATTAGTAGGTTTCTGTTTTTGCCATTTAAAATCTTCTTAGAAATAAATAACATGATAGAAGACGGCTTCATATACTAAAGTTGACAAATCAACATATTTGAAACTTTCCACTGTAGTAGCCGTAAAATCATCCTAAAATTATTTTGTCACCTCAAGGTATTTAATCTTTACAAAAGGAGATTCCTCCAAATCTTGTCAGTAGGATCACTGAAGATTTATATTCTAGTTTGAATATATTCACTTTCTGCAATAAAAACACCAATGGGAAAATGCCTTAAATAGCAATGATATGATGAACAGGAACACTTCTGCCAGCAGCTGATCTATGTTTAGCCCGGTTGTCCTGGCATCCCCAGCCGGAAGCAGTTCATATTCTCTGTGCCCTGGCACACGTCTTCAAAGTATCCCTTAATATTTCATCTATTCCCTTTTGAAACTCTTTAGAATTTAATTAGACAAAAAAAAAATTATGATATTTTCTTTTAAAGCAAGTTGGTAGAAAGTACACACTATTGGACTCAATATGTTCCAGGTACTACCAGGAGAATTACTGGCACTTAAACTAAGAAATGACCCCTTTACCAACAATCCCTCCTACCAGTGTCTAAATAGGTGAGATCAGATGTTCTTTTTCCCAATGTTTAGAGTCATTATGTACCATGAACGTACCATGTACGTTCAGAAACTCTTGGGTTATGTAATACATATGGTTCCATTTAATGTGTGACAAAACACAGCAAACTTCTTACAGATTTTTAAGGTACAAGTCAACTTACTTTAAGGACTGTCCAGCATCTCTTAAGGCCTATAAGATGCTAAGAAGTGTATGAAAAAGAGTCATTAGCAATGGCCCTAATTTCTGATGCGATTTCTTACCAAAACAGCTGTATTACTTTTCTGCTTCTTGGGGAACATGTTTAACACCTCTATAGCCTAGGTTTCTCATCCTGAAAATAATTACTTGTGTCTCAGATACTTTTAATAACCATTCCATTGTAAAATTGTATAATTCCATAATTTTATGAATAACAGAAAAGTATATATATATTCATAATTTTATGAATAACAGAAAAGTATATATATTCATAATTTTATGAATAACAGAAAAGTATATATATAAACTATCATTTATTGAGGGCTTACTATATTCATTAGGTAACTTAATCTTCCCACCACCCCTACCAAGTAGATATTATTACCCCTATTTCACAAATAAAGAAATAAAGAGTCAGAGAAATTAAGTGAATTGGACTGAGAGACACATAGTAAGAGGTAGCAGTGATACTTGAATTCATTTTTGTCTTACTCTGGTATTACACTTAAGAGAACTGCTATCCAAAAAGTACACATACTATTTCATTAAAGTAACTATACATTGTGTGAACTCAACACTAAAAAGTGTGACACACTAGCAGATAAACCAAAGTTGTACATGAGTAATAAATACTTTAAATAGTATGTTCCATACTTAACACTATCATTTAAAATCCCATATGCCACAAAAAATATTAAATTACCCATATATCCAACTTTCTTGAAATTAAAACTAATTAGAAAGTCCGAGTCACAAAAATATCTAACAATGTCAAAATATTTTATAATATACATAGGATAATGATTTTATTGTAATATTTGGTCTTCTTCCATGTTTTAAAATCATAGACTGATTCATCACGATTTATTCAATTTAGTTGAGTTTTTGAAAATGCCTAATGCAAATATTAAGTCCTAATTTCCACATATTGAAAATATACCAAAATGGTTTCTATTTTACAGAGCATCATAATTCAATGTATTAAATTTTTAAAGAATATTTACAAGGTTATACAGAGATAAGAAGACAAAAATAAAACCCTAACTATTCAAAATTACAGTACATTGGGCATGGGGGCGAGGGAAAGGGGGTGCTGGTGTGCTCCCACCTAATGGGCACAATGTACGCCTCCTGGATATGGGACACAATTACAACAGAAATTTTATCTAACAAATGCAAATGTTATAACCTAATCATTGTATCCTCATATTAATCTGAAATTAAAAACAAAAAAAGCAAAATTACAGTATAATAGACGTGTCACTTTGGATATATACAACAGTACTAAATGTGCTACTAGGATGCTGTAAGACACAAGTATTCATGCCAGAGCATCAGGTCATATGTGTTTGCTTTTTTGCAATATACTTCATATTGGCTAGCTCTTAGAAAATGTGAACAGCAAGAGAACTTTGCCTTGCCTCTTCTCTACCTGATTTGGGGTTTTTCTATTTTATGCTCTGCTTTTTTGTTGCACTCCGTCAAGGCCCTGAGATACATGACATACTTCATCATTTCTAGATAATGTAACAATTTAATTTACGTGCTTCAGGAACTGTGAACATAAATATGCTTTAACTTAAGATGATAAATTTCTGAAACTCAAAAACTAAAAATTTCAGGTTCGTGGACAAGTTCTTGGAGGAAATAACTGTTTGGAATTTCTGTGATCCTTGAACATATTAAGTAAGCAGGCCTCCCATTCCACCCTCTCTTCCCGTCTCAGTACAATGGTGGACACCTAACAAGTCATTTCAGGCGTGGAGGTGTTCATGGTTAGCAGACTATTTGAATCCACAGGATCTAGAGCTGAGAGACTTAAAAAGAGTCAAACAGGGCTTGGCACCTGTCACTCAGCAGCTAGGGCACCAGCCACATACACTGGAGCTGGCGAGTTCGAACCCAGCCCAGGCCTGCCAAATAACAATGACAACCACAACAACAAAAAAAATAGCCAGGTGTTGTGGTGGGCGCCTGTGGTCCCAGCTACTTGGGAGGCTGAGGCAAGAGACTCGCTTGAGCCCAAGAGTCTGCGGTTGCTATGAGCTGTGACGCCACAGCACTCTACCTAGGGTGACAGCTTGAGAGAAAGAAAGAAAGAGAGAAAGAGAGAGAGACAAACTAAGTTTCATAAATGAAGGAAAAATAAAGACTTTTCCAGACAAGCAAACATTGAGGAAATTTGTCAAGACCAAACCTGCATTGCGGGGAATACTCAGAACTACATACATATGAATTAGCACAATACTCACCTTCTAATATAATATAACCACCCAAAAGCCAAAGCTCAGAGCCCAAGAGGTGAAACAAAGCAATAAAGTACTAGCCAACAGGATGTATATAGAACAGCATCCCACATATGCATTCCATCAATTATGTAAACAGTTTGAATTCCCCCCTTAAGAGTCTCACCCGCTGAATGGATAATAGCCAAGTCTTATGACTAGATGTGTTGGAAAACCCATCTAACCCACAAGAACTCTTACAGACCCAAGGTCAAAATATTCCATGTAAATGGAAATCAAAAGAAAAAAATATTCCATGTAAATGGAAATCAAAAGAAACTAGGTGTAGCCATTGTTCTATCAGGTAAAATTGACCTTAAATCAACAACAGTAAAGAGAAACAAATGTGGTCATTATATAATGGTAAAGATTCTTCAAAGAACTAAAAGTTGACCTACCATTTGACCCATCAATCCCACTACTGGGTATTTACTCAAAGGAAAAGAAGTCACTTCATCAAAAAGACATCTGTACTTGAATGTTGATGACAGCACAGTTCACAATTGCAAAGATGTGAGATCAACTCAAATGCCCATCACTTCACGAGTGGTTTAACAAAATGTGGTACATATATACTAATATACTATATATTAAAAATGTGGTACATATATACTAATACATATACTACTCACTCAGGAAGAAGAATGACCTAACGTCTTTTGCAATAATTTGGATGGAATTGGAGACTATTATCCTAAGTGTAGTGTCTAATGAATAGAAAATCAAATATTATCATACTCACTATTAAATTGGAACTTACCAATGAGCATACTTCCTTTGTTTTGACATTGGCCACTGTCCTTAAAGGGAAGTAAAGCTTAACAGAACCAACAAATAGTGAAGGGAGAGAAGAGAATACGTGAAAACCTAACTAACACGTACAACAAACAATACCTGCGTGATAGGCACACTTGTAACCACATCCCAAGCTTTATAAAAGCTATCCACGTAACCAAAAATATTTGTACCCTATAAAACCTTGAAATACTAAAAAAAAGTGTCTGTCTGTCATAATTATACTATCTTAGTCAGTGACCTGCCCGATAAGTCCTTTTCAGGACTACACAGCAATAGCATGGGATACAAATAAGAAATTGGAAAGTCAACAGATCCTTCCTTCTACTCAACTTCATTTGGGAATGTATGCTACTCTCCCCCAATTACAGGGTCACTCATTTTACCCAAAATGAAAATAAACAAATATTCAGATTTTAAGTTGTTCTACTGCCTAAAGTAACATCTCAGACATAAAATCAAAATGAATTGCCTGAACATCAACTCAAAGGGTAATATAACTTGAGTGTACATGCACGCACGCACGCAAGAGAGAGACTGAGACAGATTTAAAAATTCACAAAGGTGATAAATCTTGAGTCCATAGGTCTTGGGGAGAGTTCATCAAAACAATCTATATGACAGATAAAACATAATTTCAAATAGAATACAACAATATTTAAAACCTTGTAAATGTGGATTTATGTGACCAAAAAACCTCTTTCCTCTCAGAGAGGTGTAAAGTAATGGAAATTCAGACTTCAATGAAAAAATACTAGCTAGTCACAGGAAAGCTGTTGTATCCAAAACAATCAGAAAAACCCCTGGTGGTGTGTGTATACTCTATTACTGATTTCCCTTCTGGGGAAATCATGTTCACCTTGGAAAACATGCAAACAAAGGAGTCGCATGCAAGATCCACCTTGACCTGGGGAAAGGGGGCTTGAAGCCCAGAAGAGTGTTTCCTTTTTTCCTGATGGGGATTCCCCAAGTGGGTCAGTTCCACCTCACAATTAAAGCAGCATGTAATACTTCCAACTGCTGTCTGCATTTCATCATTCTTTAGGGTGATTTCTTTTCAATCTGTGTTTCAAAGCATCTCTAGGAAACAGTGTACTATTTAATTAGCTGGCCTTGCTTCCTTTGTTGGATCCAAATTACAAGTAGATCAGCAGAAGATGCCGAGTATGCAAAAGAAGCATTCGAAACAACTAAATGCTAGCCCCACATCATAATCAGAAAATCCACCACTCAAATCCAACACAACATGAATTGACATGTGGAATTTAATTTTCTTTTATGTTAATTGCTAATCCTCTCCTTTCTAAAAACAAAAGATTACTTTGCCATGACAAAAGTAGGATGAAAACGCACAGAAGAAAACTGGACAGGCACTGAGACTAGGTGTTGAGTTTTCAAAAACATTCTTTAATGGCCTCATGAAATAACCATATTTCCTAAAATACAGAATTAGGAAAGGCTCTATAATATTCAAAGTAATACGCAGTACAAAATTATTATAAGCTAAATGAGATCTCTAATGAAGAAGGTGGAGAAAATCAGGTGTCATTTGATTTTCTATCTGAACGTTAGAAAGTCTCATTTAGGAATCAATTCTCAGTGCCATCTGTATAAGACAATCTTAATTTGGCATAACATTATTCTGTCTGCTATACACCTGCCTGCTCTCTGGACTATGAAAGAAAAATGCAACTTTTCAACCATAATAAACCTCATACCTTTTAAATTAGTGTATCTACTGAAATGAAAAATAAAAATTAGCTCTACACCTACAGGATTTCAGATACTTCACAGAATAAGGCAGGGAGCTCACAATTACTTTGGTCGTTTTCAATTATTCAAAAAAATGGCAAATGTGTTCCTGCAAGGAACCTTCTAGAAAAGTCATTATGATAAAATGGAAATGGAAATACATTACATAAAAACACAGGAATATTCAATCTCATCATGATAATAAGATTCAAACATCCACATTTCTCGATATCAGCTGAAGACAGCATCAATTAATCTTTTTATCACGAAACTTAACTTTCAGTTTCTCATGCTTATCAATGTTTAAAGAACCCATGAAAACCCAATTAAAGAATAAAAGTTAGAGTGTTATTGTCAGTTTAAAAAAAATTCAATGGTCTGTAAACCACTGAGAATTATAAAATCTGTATAAATTCAGTATTCAACTGAACTACGATAGCCCAAGCTCACAATAATTCATAGTAAATGTTCTGCAAAAGTGTGGGGAAAGGGATGGGTATTAAGTATATTTCCAAAAAATTCTAACCAGTTTCCACATAGCAATTATCATCTTCTAGAATTTGGTTGCTATGCCTTTACTCATCATAAATATTTATAACAAGGCCAATGTCCTCAGGCTTTTGATTCTGGTTTTAAATTGCCCTCTAATTAATTGCTAAAGTCACCCATTTGTCAAAAATTGATGTTATGCTTAGAAACAAACCATTAGTTAACAGTGAGTATTTATTTCGGAATGCCATATTGATCATATACACATTCTGCAGGCAATTAAAGTTGCAACATGATTCTAGAAATTTAGTTAACGTTGACTTTTTTTGTGAGTCTATTCCAGTTCTTCCAGGAAATATACATCGAGAAAGATAAAAGTTTCATGGATGTTTGCAGGGAATTAGTACAAAGTTACTTTAGATTAGAATATTCCACGTATTACTCAGATCAAGAGCTGTGAGTTGTTCCAGTTGTTTTGTTTTGTTGTTTTGCTTCCCTATCATTCTTCCCGGCTACATTACCATTGTAATGCTTGAAATTCTACCTCATCTAATCAAGGAACAATCTCCTTAATTCATAAGTGCATGATATTCATATCTTAACAATAACATGTTACTACAAAATACATAATATATACACATAATAATGAAATACAAAGAAAAATATGTACATTTCAACATACAAGATCAATGTTTAAAATGTTGCCATACATTGTATTGTCATACTGCACAGTGATGAAACTAAAAGTTAAAATTGCCAAATTTTGAAGGAAAAGAATTTGATTACTGTGCTTTCCTTTTGTTCACTGCTAATAAAAACTGAATATTACACTGTGGTGAACATTTGATAATCTGTGATGTATTCAGCCAACACACAGCTTCAGAGATATTAAAAGGACATGCTTTTTAAAAGATAACGGCTTATCTACCTTAACCTGGTCTTCATATCTCCTTAACAATTAAGTCTCAAAGGGTCAGAGGTCACAAAACCATAGTTCTTTGTACAATTAACAGTCAGAACCCAAAGGGGGCTGTCAGGGACTCACCCTGCTGATGTTTTGTTTTTGTATGTTCTGTTGTCACATAAACAAATAAACGGAACAAAACATTGGTGGGGTCAGTCCCTGACACCTCCTTTTTTGGGATGAGACTGTTAAATGTATAAAGAACTACAGTTTCTTATTTTAGCTCAATTGTTTCTTTTTAAATTTTTTAATCTTTTTCTTTTTCAACAATCTAAAATGATGGAAAGATTAACTGTTTTTTTTTAAATTAATATCTAGCACAGCATTATGAACAGCTGTTAACTTAGTAAATATTATTCTATGTTCTTCATTTTGTATTCATCAATTTAAGTGACAGTAAATATCACCAAATGAAAAAATATGTTAATGCGTCAAATAGAAATAGCAGGAGACATCTGTCCTTATGTCATAGTCAGAATCCTTTGAGAATAATCTCACCTGCAGTACAGAGCCCAAAAGTAACCCTTGGAGGAGTTAGACAGTGAGGAAAAACCAGTATGTAATTAGGTGAGTGGCCTCCCATGGAAACCAACATGGTAATAAGTGTTGTCTGCTTCCCTGCACTGCAATTCGGATGCCAAAAAAAAAAAAAAGGATTAACAAGCTTCATCTATTATTTAACTTTCCATACTCTCAGAGAAAGTACCACTATCCTCTTCAATATGAAAATGATGATAAACCTATGTGAATGAGTGCTTTTAAAGCCCCAACTAATCAAGCTAAATACAGTAATTTAATGTATTAATCATGTGCTACAGAGAAAAGAACATTGGACAAAGAGTCAAAAAGCCCTTTACCATGTTCGGTCAGCTCAATGATACTTGATGTTTATTTCCTATGAAATGTGGGGGTTGGAACAGACCACTGCTACAGGATACTGGTTCTGGAACAGGCTTAGCAATAGCAGAATCACTTAAAGACATGTTTTCTGTATGTTTTATTTTTAATTGTGTCAAAATTCTATGATGATCGTGTAAAATGCTTTTTACAGATGAGCCACAAAGTTTAATGTGAATTCCCTTTTTCCTCATCTGCAGAAAAATTAGTTTTTCCTGGTGTCAGCATAATAATGTAGTTCTCCTGTTTGTTGGTTTTTCCTTTGTTTTAGTTTCATTTGTGTATATAACTAATTCAACAACTTAACTCCCATCTGATAAATCTACTCAAACATATTAGGCATAGTATCCAACAAACTTTATCATCTTTACGAAATCTCTCCTGGACACTTCTCTGACCTGTCTGGGCTAGCGGGTTACTTTCCCAGACAAATGCAAAATTGACATCCTGGGATTCTCTCAGTCACTGCCTGGGGGATTTCTTTCAGCTTTCTTCTGAGGTACATACACTCTGTTAACTTGTTTCTTTATTTTCTCTTCTTTGGTATACTGTAATTCCTGAGTTTTAGTGGAGTACCTCCCCAAGTTATCCCTGAGAAAAGGACTTAAGATGGGCAGAAGTTTCAATTCCTCATACAACCTGAAAATACTTCTTTTGCCCTCACACTTCACTGATAGTTTGTGTAGAATTCTAGGCTGGAAAGACTTCCACGTCTGAATTTTCAGTTTCAGTTAGTTTCATTTGTGCCAACTGCCATTTCCCTTTCAGTGTTGTTGCTGAAAAGTCTAATGCCATTGTAATTCTTGATCTTGTTTAATAAATCCTGTTTCCTTTTTGAGAAATTTTCCTTCCAAAAATCTGAAATTTTTAATAATGACAATTATTGTCAGTCTGTTTTATTAAATGGTCTATGTATAAATCTAAAAATTCACATAATTTACATGTAAAAAAAGTAGAGTTTAATGATTCTTATTTTAATGATTCTCTCCTCTCTTTTTTCCCGCCAATTATTCAGATATTGGATCAGGGACTGGACTTCTCATTTTTTTATGCTTTCCCATTTTTTATCTTGGCTCTATTTTCATCTTTTGCTCCATTTTCTGGCAAATTTCTTCAACTCTATCTTCAATTATTTTATTGTCATTTTTAATTTGTTATAATTTCTAAGAATCCCTTTGTTCCCACTAATTTCTTAAAAATAATATAGCATCCTTGTTTTATAAGTGCACTTTCTTTTACCACTCAGAGACTACTAATGATACATATATTTTAAACGTTTCTTTCTCTGTTTTACTTTATCCAATCAATGCAAGCAACTTAGCTTCATCCAAGTTACTTACTTGTTGACCAGGGTCTTCCCCGTGAAGTCCCTTGGATTCTTTTTTTTTTTTTAAATCATAGCTGCGTACACTAGTGCAACCAAGGGGCACAATGTGCTGGTTTCATATACAATCTGAAATGTTTTCATCAAACTGCTCAACATAGCCCTCATGGCATTTTCTTAGTTATTGTATGAAGACTTTTGTATTCTGCATTTAGTAAAGTTCCGCCTGTACCCCTCTAAGATGCACCATAGGCGTGGCCCCACCAATTACCCTCCCTCCACCCCAACCTTCTCTATCCCCTCCCTTCCCATATTCTTGTGATATAGCACTGGGTTATAGCATTCATATGAAACCTTTAAATTATCTTCATAGTAGGGCTGAGTACATTGGATACTTTTTCTT
>CAUYRH010019622.1:0-28022 GCA_963574655.1 Perodicticus potto
GCTGAGGTGGTACCACATTATAATAAAAGTATTAGAAAAGTGATCCTCAATTATAAAGCAGATGAAAACTTGAATGACAAATATCTAGTAAAATTTTCTAGTAAAAAAGTCAATGCAACCCATGCTACAAAATAAAAATGAGAAAGACATATAAATAAAGCAGAATAATGTTTTATGCCTTAGGGTCATGAAGTTAGTCAGTGAAAAAAACAACTCTAGAGTTGGAATAAATTCTCAGTGAAGAGTCTTGGTTGTTTAGCTGGGAGTTCTTTAAGTCTTTTTTTAAATGATATTTTAAAAGCCCTTGGTGTCAGATAGCATCTGCATATGTAAATCAGTTAATGACCTATTCCAAGACATTAGTGGTAGATTTTTCATGATTCTGATTCATACCTGAAATTCAGTTTATTGAGACAAATGTCAAACTAAAGTGAAAACTATGATACTCTTATTGTAGTAATATGTACTTTTCCCCTTCAAAAGTAGAATTTAAAGGATAAGCATCTAACCAGCTAGCAAAATTCAACATTTCATTTATTTCAAAACCGATTTTATTGCAGCCAAAACAGTAGAATTAACTGTACATAATAAACTATTATATATATATATATAAAGTTATAGGGAATAAAGTTTATTGTGTCAAATAGTGTTAAAATTAAAGTTGCATTGATTTGGTATAAGTGTAACACATTTTCTTGCTTTCCTGTGTTCCGCTCAACCACCATACCTAAACTGCTTTATAAAACCAATAGGCTGAAATTTAACTTTATTATTTTCACTTACACTCTGATTCCAAACAAAACTTTTCGTAAGCTTCTTCTATCTCTGGGTCCATCTCATCATCAATATCATCAAAGTATGGATCACCAGCCCTTGATAACTCTGTTCCATTTTCTTCATAATCTGGAAAAAAGTCCTGTCTTTCAAGAACTCTTGATATTTCTCTTGGTAAGCTGGATCAGCTGCAGTAAAAGGAACACCATCAGATGTATAAAATTTTGGTTCATTCATAAAGTAGTAAGGATCATTTTCAGGTGTTGCTTCTCTGTATGTTGAAGTTGCATAAACTCTACCCCAGTTACTATACCGGAGTTCTACAAGCTTCAGGAGCATCTGTTCTTACATCTCTGTTGCAGTTTGCATCTAGGACAACATTTTCCATTCTCTGAATAATTTCCTCCATGTCAGTCTTTCCTTTTCCCTTCTATGCATCTTCCAAAACTGACCCTGTCAACTTCTGTAATTTTATTGCACAAATTAAGTTGTCATCCATAGGATTAGAAAAGAAGGCATTCAGCAATTCTCGGAGACCAACCTGAAGAATATCTGCTCTTGTAACCTGTCCGTTTGTTCCCTTGATCTCCAGGTTAAGATAAAGTTCTTCCAGAAAAAGTACAAACACATGAAATTGTTTTTGAGTAACTTCATCCCCTTTTGCAGCTTGATCTTTAACTTCGTATTCAGTCCAACATCTTTAAAGCAGTAATTGGCGGAAATTGCTGCTCTGTGGGCTGATTGTCAGATGATGGGACAGGTAGTTACACAGGCAGGCTCCCATATAAGAGAAATTTGGGATAGATGTAGCCTGTTGACAGATGAGTTCCACCAGTTCTTGTAAAGCATCATCTGTTGTATCCCAACCATTCAGGGTCTCTGCAAACTGTTCAATTTCAGTTTCAAAACTGCCAGGCTGCTCTGTAAGATGATTCAAAAAATCCTGAACATGCTCTGATAGAGCAGAATAATCCTCACAACCATCCTCATAGGATTCTGTATAATTCGAAGAATAACTTGATGGGTAAAATTCAGGGGCATTCACGGACAGTTTAGACATTACTACAGGAGCTACAACCACCTGGGGTTTAGCCATTGCTGACTCTGAGTTCTGCTGGGATTTTATCCTGTGAACCAAGTGGAGCTCTCAGGGGCCTTGTTTGCTCCCAGGCCAGCCCGACCTACTCCATGGTTCTCTGAAGAGAAGTAGGAGACTGACTGACGGTTGATGCCAGGAAAATAAAAACCCGGGGTGAGGGATGTAGACCCCACGCAGGGTTCGAGGACGTGCACCTCGGTAGGCGTGCAGGTGTGTTCAGTCTGCTGCGACCCTTTAATTACAGTTCCTCATGTTGTGGTGACCCCCAACCATAAAAATACTTCGGTTGCTACTTCATAGCTGTAATTTTGCTACTGTTCTGAATCGTAATGTAAATATCTGATATGCAGGATGTATTTTCATTGTTACAAAGGGGTCGTGACCCACAGGTTGAGAACCACTGGGCTAGAGAGAACACACAAATTGGCTCATTTTTTATGGTATTATATTTTTCATCATGGAAATAACAAAAGGATTGCCATGGGAAACTGAAGCCCGGCGAGAGTCACTGACACTGGGGAGGAGGTAAGAGCCGTGGGAAGTAGAGAGCAGCAGGCCGTGGGCAGCTCTGCTCTGCTCTTTTCATTTCGTTTTCTCAGCCCTCCTTCCCTTTCTTCCTTACTACACTTATAAGAAGGGAAGGGAGCCACCAGGGACGCACACAGAAACATGGGTGTGGGGTGACAACGGGGTAGCACAGCGTGGGTGGCAGAGTTACCGGCTAGGGCCCAGGAGAGCCGGTTTCTAGTTCCAGTTTGTGTCGGTATCCTGGGTAACTTTCAGCATATCTCAAGCCTTCCCGGCCCTCAGTTTCCCCTCAGGAAAATGAATAGGATCAGCCAAGAGGTTTGTGGGGATTCTTCCAGCTTTCACTCCCTATGGCTTAAAGAAGAGGGAGAAATAGAAGGGGAGTGGGGTTCCAGTCACAGACCCTCTCTGAAGGAGCTAGTTCTCACAACTTTGTTTCTGCTTACTGTTACTTCGGGCAGCAGCAGCCCTTGGAGGAATTCTCTAGGACTGTCCTCCTCCTGATGACAAAGGCTGTAGGTGAGCTGTCAGGATCATTTTCAGATGACTTCACTGACTTTATATTCTAGTCCCCTTTCTCTCGTTTGCTCTGCTCCAGCCTTCTTGCTATTCTTGAAGATTCTAAGCCCCTTTTTACCTCATAGCCTGTGATATTCCCTCTAGTTGGAAAGCTCTGCCTCCAGATAGCAGATCTCCTTCATTTCATTCAGCCTTTTCCAAATGTCAGTCTCACCCTCCTTCTTTGCACTCTGTATTTATTTTTTTTTAATTTATTAATTTATTAATTTTTTGAGACAGACTCCCACTATATCGCCCTCAGTAGAGTGCTGTAGCATCACAGCTCACAGCAACCTCAAACTCTTGGACTTAAGTGGCTCTCTTGCCTCAGCCTCCCAAGTAGCTGGGACTACAGGAGCCCGCCACTTTGTCATTGTTGTTTTACCTGGCCTGGGCCTGGTTCGAACCCACGAGCCTCGGTGTATGTGACTCCTGCCCTAACCACTGAGCAAAGGGCCCGGAGCCTTCACTGTGTGTTTAATCTGATCTTTCCCCTGTGGCACTGGTCACTCTGAGGCCTGTGATATACTTCTGATTTGTTGAGAGTGAGGACTTTGTTTTCTTGCAGTATCCTTACTGCCAAGAACAGGCCCGATCAATATTTGTGGAATGAATCAATAAGACAGTATTGCTGTTCCTGTATAATTTATACAGACTGCATATTTAATAACCCATAGTCTATCTAGTATCTTTGTACATGGGAAATTGTTTTCTAACAATTCAATTTGCATTTTAGAAAAGATACCTCATTTTTATAGTTCTTAAAGAATTATTTTTAAAACAATCCTTATAGCAATTAGGTTAAGAAGATTTCAAAAGTCTGCCAGATGACTAAGTGGGCTTTTCATAAGAGATTTTTAAACTTCTTATATCTAGAAAGTGGAAATTATTTTTACATAATATACACGTTAAAATAAATAAATAATATTAATTTCACATGAAATATCATTTAATAAATATATGACTTAAAATTGCTAATTATAGCATTTTAGCAAAATAAAGCATAAGTGACATGTTAACAATGGGAGTGTATAGGGAGTGGTTTTTATGGGCATGTTGCAAATGTAGAACCACTTAATATTTCATGAGTAATTAAGATATTTAATATCTAATTCAATTCTTTGTCATAATTTTCAGGAAATCCAGCAATCGGAATTTTGAAATATAAAGAAAAGTATTACACTTTCAATACAAAAGATGCTGCATATTCATTTGCAGAAAATCCTGAAAATTATATTGATTTAGTTAGAGAAAAGGCCAAAAAAAATGCAGAATTGATTCAGCTACTGGAACTTCACCAACAGTTTGAAACTCTGATTCCATATTCTCAGGTAAACAGGATCAATATTTTAAGAATATATGACATTTAGGTTGGATGCCTGTAGCTCAATGGTTAGATTGCCAGCCCTATACTTTGGGGTTGACGGGTTCGAACCCAACCTGGGTCTGCTAAACAAACAGAAAAAAAAACCAAAAAAAAAAAGAATTATGACATTTAAAAGTATAGTTAATTAAAAAGTCACATTTTGTTGCAGAGTGGTTACCAAACCAGGCAGAGACAGGTGCAAATAGGGTTCTTTATGGGTTATCTGAAAGGGATTCACATGTAAAGATGCAAACTTGCAGAATCCATAAAGAACAGTGAAAATCCTGAGCTGGCAGGTTCGAATCCAGCCCGGGCCCGCCAAACAACAATGACGGCTGCAACAAAAAAATGGCCGGGCGTTGTGGCGGGTGCCTGTAGTCCTAGCTACTTGGGAGGCGGAGGCAAGAGACTCGCTTGAGCCCAGGAATTGGAGGTTGCTGTGAACTGTGATGTCACAGCACTCTACCCAGGGTGACAGCTTGAGGCTCTGTCTCAAAAAAAAGAAAAAAAGGAAAAATGGAAACAAGATATGAAGTCAAATTCACTCTGGGAGGCTGAGGCAGTAGGATTGCCTGAGCTCAGGAGTTCGAGACCAGCCTGAGCAACAGCAAGACCTCATCTCTAATAAAAATAGAAAAACTAGCCAGGAGTTTGAGGTTGCTGTGAGCTATGACACCACAGCACTCTAGCCTGGGTGATAGAGTGAGACTCTGAAAAAAAAAAAAAAGTCAAATTGATAAGTTAACAGACTGGAAAAATCTGAAAGAGAAAGACTTCATTTAGTTAAATAATTGAAACTGCATTATTGGTGTTTCCAAGATTGGAGGAGCTTAGCACAAACATCATAGACAACTTCTTTATGTTCCGGTTTGAATTGTAGTCCTCTGAAAGGCCACAAAATGGATCGGAAGGTATGTTTCTTCCACCCCGGTGCCTGTTCATTTATTAATTCATCAAATGTTAGTGAGCCACTTAATATATGCCAGGAATTATTCTGGGCACAGGGTTAGCAGGGAATGTGCCCGGCGGAGACCCCGCCTACGCAGCACTTCCTAATGCCGCGCCCATCTCATGTTCTTCCTCTTTGTTTCTCGTTTTCATCATTCACTTTTAAGTTGGTGTTTCTGTCTCTTCTCTCATCAAGTTCCTCTCTTTCAAACTCACTAAAATAAAAACTAATTTGAAATGCATGGTTTAAAATATCTATTGATTGCTCTTGGTAGCAACATTTTAACTATGACATGGCCAGCAGGGATCCAAGAAGTAATTGCTAAGAGGACTATTGGCCAGGGAAAGGCACGCGCAGAGGGTAGTCTACACACAGGGTGGGAAGGAAGAAACAGCTGAAGGGCAAGCGGTCAGAGGGGCTGGTGAGGAGTTGTGCTGGTCAGGACCCAGACAGCTCAGTGGGCAGTGTTTTGAGAGTTTGCTGTCCACATGACACTCCCTCTCTGAATGGGGCTACTCTTGTGTGTTAAGACATTGGTCTTACTGTTTTACTGTCCATCTGTGTGTGGGCCACTGGGAGGACTACACTTTTTGGTTCAACTGAAAGTTTACTCAAAATGATTGTACCAATTTAACTTTTGTATGAGGTTTGTCAGTTACAGTCCTGCTACCACTTGCTATTACCTGGGTTTGTAATTTTTGCCCATTTGATTAACTTAAAATGGAATGTCATTATTATTTTATTTTTCATTTTTCTGATAGTTAAGTCCAGCATCTCTTCTCACACCCATTTTTCCATTTAGGTTTTCCTGTTTGTGTATTGACTACCTGTAACTATTGCCAGCTTTTCCCCTACACCACTCTGTCTCTATTTTGTTGATTGGCATTTCCTTGTCTATTCTAAATGTTAATATTTTATAAGTTATAAAAGTTGCAAATGTCGGCTCGGTGCCCGCATCTCAGTGGTTTGGGCGCCAGCCACATGCACTGGTGCTGGGGGGTTCAAACCCAGCCTGAGGCTACTAAACAACAATGACAACAGTAACAGGAAAATAGTCAGGCATTGTAGCGGGCGTCTGTAGTCCCAGCTACTCAGGAGGTTAAAGCAAGAGAATCGCTTAAGCCCAAGAGTCTGAAGTTGCTATGAGCTGTGATGCCACAGCACTCTACCAAGGGCAACATAGTGAGACTCTGTTTCAAAATAAATAAATAAATAAATAAAAATTGGAAATGTCTTTTCCCAGTCTGTTACCTCTCTTTTAACTTTGTCAGTGGAGTCCTTAATTATAGAGACATCTTTAATTTTAATGTAGACATATCAATTTCTCCCTTTAAAGAGTGTGCTTTAGGGCGGTTCAGGAGGTAGAGCGCTGGCCCCATATACCGAGGGTGGCAGGTTCAAATCCAGCCCCAGCCAAACTGCAACAACAACAACAAAAATAGCTGGGTGCTGTGGTGGGCGCCTGCCATCACAGTTACTTGGGAGGCTGAGGCAGGAGAATCACCTAAGCCCAGGAGTTGGAGGTTGCTATGAGCTGTGATGCCACGGCACTCTACTGAGGGCAATAAAGTGAGACTCTGTCTCTACCAAAAAAAAAAAAAAAGTGCTTTATTTTGAAGCTTTATTTTAGGAATTCTTCTCCATTCTAAGATTATTCTTCTTAATTATCTTTTCTTAAATTGCCATTCTAAATAACAGAGAGAGGCTCTAAAAGAAAATGTTTATTTGGGAACAGGGCATTGCAATGGGAATACCCGTACTTCAGCAAACTATATGTGTGTTCAGGGATGTAAAGGGACATAAAGGTTTGTAATAGAAAAATTACCTAATTGTTTTAAGATAGTTATTCTTGGCTGCAGGAATCAGTAACTAAGCATGTCCAAAGTTAGACAGGCAGTTGATGGGCAGGTACCATTGCTGAAGTATTTTCTTGTGTAAGGTTGTAGTGACCTCTGTGCAAAGTTGTGTTATTGTAACTGTGGCCACCCATAAGAAAACACAGACCCCATTTTAGGTTCAAATTGCATCAGATGATTTATTACACCTGCACAGGCAGGTCGCTGCCCCTAAGGGCAAACAGCCCAAATCATGTGGTCATTTATTACATCTGCACAGGCGGACCGCTGCCCAAAGGGCAAACGGCCCCTAAGTGCAGCACAGGCTGATTTTTATGCTTTTTGTGCTGATGTGGCAAAGCAAACATGTACAAAAGCAGAACGTGGCCAGTTACAGGGAGGAGTTATAGTCAGGTGGTTAGCTCAGGGGGTTACATCGTGGTGGTTAGCACGGGGTGGGGCTACAGTCAGGGGGCTGGCACAGGGGGTCACATTGTAGCAGTTGGCACGAAAACTAACTTGGCTTGGGAGACTCAATAGCTTGGGAAACTCTGTTTGAGTGAGTTTTTATCATTGTTCAGCTTTCTAGGGAGTCAGGGAACTCAGAGAACTTCCTCGTCAGAAACCTATTCTCAGAATTAACCCAAAGCGGGGGTGGGGGTTGGAGGGGAGTTGGAGACTTGTGGGAACCAAGGCTGAGACAGGCTGAGACAGACTCGGGTCTTTTGGGGGGCTGTTGGCTTACAACAGTATTTTTTACAGTCTGTTCATAGTTTTTAACATCAGGCAGAGAAGCCTGAGAACCTTCCCTTCATGGCCTTCCCTGGCTCTATTTATCAGGGTTTTGTTTTCCTTTGCCTTTTTTTTTTTGTGTGTGTGAGACAGAGTCTCAAGCTGTCACCCTGGATAGAGAACCGTGGCATCACAGCTCCCAGCAACCTCCAATTCCTGGGCTCAAGCGAGTCTCCTGCCCCCGCTTCCCAAGTAGCTGGGACTACAGGTGCCCGCCACAGTGCCTGGCCATTTTTTGTTGCAGCCATCATTGTTGTTTGGCGGGCCAGGCTGGATTCAAACCCGCCAGCTCAGGTGTACGTGGATGGTGCCTTAGCCCATTAAGCCACAGGCGCCGAGCATTTTTTCCTTTGCTTTTTGAGACAGGGTCTTGCACTCTTGCCTGGGCTGGAGTGCAGCAGCATCATCTCGGCTCACTGCAACCTCACTCTCCTGATCAAACAGCAGCACTGCAGGTGTGTGCCTCCAGGCCTGGCTACTAATTATTATTATAATTATTATTATTATTATTATTATTATTATTGAGGCAGAGTCTCACGTTGTCACCCTGGCTAGAGTGCCATGGCATCATAGTTCATAGCAATCTCCCACTTGGGCTCAAGCAGTCCTCTTGCCTCAGTTTTTCTATTTTTTCATAGAGATGGGGTCTTGCTTTTGTTCAGGCTGGTTTTGAACTTGTGAGCTCAAGCAATCCACCTGCCTCGGCCTCCTTGAGTGCTAGGATTGCAAGCATGAGCCACCGCGTCTGGCCTTATTTTTATTTTTTCGCAGAGATGGGGTCTTCCTTTGTTGCTCAATCTGGTCTCAAACAATCTTTTTACGTTGGCCTCCCAAAATGCTAAGATTACAGGTGTGAGCCACTGTTACTCAATCTGTCAGTGTTTTTAACACAAATGACACCATTTTGAGTTAGACAACTTTCACATTTTTTTCACATTTAGGTCTTTAGTCTTTTTGGAGATAATGTCTTCTAATTTTAGTTTTCTTCATGTAGCCAGTTTTCTTTAATAATGTCTTCTAATTTTAGTTTTCTTCATGTAGCCAGTTTTCTTAACATTATTTAACTAAGTAATATAAATGTATTTGCCACTTAATACCTTTAAACACCTAAATGATGCCTTTCTGTTGTATTAACAATTTTCATATATGACAGATTTGTTTTTAGGCTCTTCTTTCCACTGGTCTGTCTGTCTCTGTGCTGATACTATACTGTTTTAGTTACTGTTGCTTTGTAATATCTTTTATTACCTGAGAAGGAAGCCCTTTTGCCTTTTATTTTTCAAAATCGACCATGTAAGTTTCTTAATGAATTTGTCAAGTCCCCACCCCCCAAATCTTCAAGGGATTTTAACTAGAATTGCATTAAACTAATGAAATAATTTGTGGGGGAATTTATGTGTTTGTTATATTGGGTTGTTATATCCTTGAAAATACCATTTTCTTATAGTAGTTTCATTAATTATGCCCTAAGGGTTTTAGTTACATTGTGCTCTCTACTTACCACCTCTTAAACAGTACTAAGATAGCTTTATTTAGAAAAAGTATTTACATATTAAGTTTTTTTTTGCAGTTTTTGGCCGGGGCTGGGTTTGAACTATGGGGCCAGCACCCTACTCATTTGAGCCAGAGGGGTGCACCCCCCTTTTCTTCTTTTTTTGCAGTTTTTGGCTGGGCTGGGTTTGAACCCACCACCTCCAGTATATGGGGCCAGCGCCCTACTCCTTTGAGTCACAGGTGCCACCTACATATTAATTCTTATCAAATAAAACTAAAAGGCTAAACAGAAAAAGAAACATGAGGAAGAAATATATCCTACTCAGTTTTAATAAATGACTTTTAATTGTAAAATATTGATATAAGCCAAAAGGAATATAAATGTATCACCTTGCTAAAATAATAAAAAAGAAACACCTGTGTATCCATTGCTTAAAACAATGAAACTCACACTGTGTGCTGTGGAGTTCCCTGGGTTTCTCTCTCCCATTGCATTCTTTTCTTTTCCCTCAGTAGCAACTATTTTATGGATTTAGTTTTTGTCATTCATGTGTATATTCCTAAATGATATATTTCTGTGAAATGATTGCCTTTTGCTCAATGTTCTATTAGTTAATTTGTCCTTTTTAAAAAAATAATCTGTAGGTGTTTTTTCAAAATTACATTTTGGATACGAATTCTTTGTTACATATGTGTCTTGCAGATATATTTTCCAAGCTTGTGGCTTGTCTTTTCATTCTTTTTGTGGTGTCTTTTAATGAACAGAAGTCTTTCATTTTAATGTGTAATTTATCATTGTTTTCTTCATGTCTTCAACTTTTTGTCTTACGATGTCCTCATGCGTCCTGAAATCACAAAAATATTCTCTTTCATTGTTTTTTAAAAATATAGATTTCCTTTTCATTTGCCTTTTTTCTTTTTTTTTTTTTTTTTCTTGAGACAGCCTGCTTTTGTTGCCTGGCCTGGAGTGCAGTGGTGACATCATAGTTCACTGCCCCCTCCAGCTCCTGGGCTAAAGCGATCCTCCTGCCTCAGCTTCTCTGGGAGCTGGGACTATAGGTGTGCACCACTGTATCCAGCTAATTAAAAAAAAACAGTATTTGTAGAGACAGGGTCTCAATATGGTCTTGAACTACTGGCCTCCAGCAATCCTCCCATCTCAGTCTCCCAAAGTACTAGGATTATAGGCATGAGCTGCTAGAGTTTTTAATCCACTTAGATTTGATTTTTGTGTATGGTGGGAAGTGAAGTCCCAATTTTAGATTTTTTTCTTAGGTAGTAGAATTGTCCTGGACCATTTGTTTAGTGGTCTCTCCTTTTCCCCCTGGTATTCTGTGTCTTATAAACAGTCATAGACTTATTTTTGGGTTCTCTTTATGTTCAGTTACTCAATTAAAAAAACTTTTTCTGTTTTGATACCTTCTAATAGTTTTATAATGTTTTTATTTATAACTATTTCATCTTATTTTTTATTTTACAGCTTTTTTGAGATAAAATTAACATATTAAATTGTATAATTCAGTGTTTTTGATATTTATGTTGTGAGCATTCAAGATTCTTTCTTCTGGTTATTTGTAAATATACAATAAGTTATTGTTAACTATAATCACCCTACTGTGCCACAGAACCCTAAAATTTATTCTTGTTGTCTAACTGTAATTTTGTTCACTAACCTTTCCCTATTCCCCTTTACTCACTACCCTTCCCAGACTTTGGGAACCCCTATTCTACTTTCTACTTCTGTGTGGTCAGTTTTATTTTTTCAGCTCTCACATATGAGAGAGAACATGTAGTATTTATTTTTCTGTGCTTGACTTATTTCACTTAACATAATGTCCTCTGAGTTCATCCATATGCGACAAAGGACACGATATCTTGACTATTGTGACTCATGCTGCAATAAACATTAGAGTACAGATACCTCTTTGACATACTTGTATGTATGTATATTTGTACGTATATTTAGTAGTGGCATTGCTGGATCATATGATGGTTCTATTTTTAGTCTTTTGAGGAGCCATCATACTATTTTCCGTAATGGCTGTACTAATTTACATTCCAATTAATGGTGTGTAAGAGTTCCCTTTTCTCTGCATACTTGACAGTATTTGTTGTTTTTTATCTTTTTGATAATAGGCATTCTAACTGGCTGGGTTTAGAATGATAATCTCATATTTAACTGGGGTAAGATAATATCTCATTAATGTTTTGATTTGCATTTTCCTGTTGACCACTGATGTTGTGCTTTCATAGACCTGTTTGCCATTTGTGTGGGTTTTTCCCTAAGAACTATCTGTTCAGATCATTTTCCCATTTAAAAATTGGATTATTTGGTATTTTGCAGTTGAGTTCCTTATATATTCATATTCATATATATATTCATATTCATATATATATGTATATATATTCTAGAGATAGAGTCTCACTTTATTGCCCTCAGTAGGGTGCTGTGGCATCATAGCTCACAGCAACCTCTAGCTCCTGGGCTTAGGTGATTTTCTTGCCTTAGCCTTCTGAGTAGCTGGGACTACAGGCACCGGCCACAACGCCCGGCTATTTTTTTGCTGCAGTTTGGCCGGGGCTGGGTTCGAACCTCTGTATTTGGGGCTGGCGCCCTATTCACTAAGCCCCAGACACCGCCCCATATTAATATATGTTAATCCTTAATTAGATGAAAAGTTTGCAAATATTTTCTCCCATTCCGTAGGTCGTCTCTTTATTGTGTTGATTGTTTTCTTTGATGTGTGGAAGCAGAAGCTTTGTAGTTTGATGTAATCCCATTTGTTGATTTTTGCTTTTATTACCTGTGGTTTTGGGGTCTTATCTAAAAGACTTTCACCCAGCAAATGTCTCCAAGCATTTCCCCTATGGTTTCTTCCAGTAGTTTCATAGTTTTGGTCTTATATTTAAGACTTTAATCCACATAGAGTTGATTTTTGTATAGTAACAAGTGGGAGTCTAATTCATTCTTTTGTATATGGATATCCAGTCCTTAGCACTATTTATTTAGTATTTTTTAAATAATTTTTATTTCAAAATATTAGAGGGTACATAAGTCCTTGTTACATGGACTAATGTAACCAATGCTAAAGTCAGGGCTTCTAATGTGCCCATCACCAGGAGAGCGCACCGTGCCCGATGGGGGTCTTACACCTCTCTCTCCTCCTCCCCCTTCTCAGTTTCCAGTGTCCTTGCCACTGTGTGGCCACCAACCCAGCACCTTTTACCAGACAGAGTTCTGCAATGTATGTTTGGTGCCTTTGCCAAAAATCAGATGGCTGTAAATAAATGTGTCTCTCAGTGCCCTCTTCTGTCACATTGGTCTGTGTATCTGTTTCTGTCCCGGCCCTGCGAGGTGGTTTCGGTTACTACAGATTTGTAGTATATTTTGAAGTCAGATAGTGTGATCCCTCCAGCTTCGTCTCCCCCCACCCCCTCAGAATTCCTTGGGTATTTGTAGTCTTTTGTGGTTCCATGTAAATTTCAGGATTGTTTTTCTATTTCTGTGAAGAATGTCATTGGCATTTTGATAGGGATTGCACTGAATCTGTGGATCACTTTGGGTAGTATCATGTGACTTTTTAATGTGCATTTCCTTCTAACAAATTTGTTTATATATTTTCTTTGAATAAAAAAAGTATGTAAATATATGTTTGTGCATATATATTGAGAGGTTTAGGGATAGAGTTCTGCTGGAGTCCGCAAGGAGAGGAGGCCAATCAAGGGATAAAGAGGCTTTATGTTATTTGTGTATTTTTCTTTGAGACAGAGTCTCACTTTGTCACCCTTGTGAGTGCTGTGGCATCACAGCTCACATCAATTTCCAACTCTTGGGCTCAAGCAATTCTTTTGTCTCAGCCTCCCGAGTAGCTGGGACTATAGGCGCCCGCCACAACACCTGGCTATTTTTTAAAGACAGGGTCTTGCTCTGGCTCAGGCTGGTCTGGAACCTGTAAAGTTAGGCAATCCACCCACCTTGGCCTCCCAGAGTGCTAGGATTACAGGCGTGAGGCACTGTGCCCGGCCAGGATAGGCTTTATTTTAAAGGAGCAGAATGGAGTCTGACCAGAAGTCAGCCTAGCTCACAGTTTCAAGGGACTTTTATTAGTGTAGTTGGAATGTGGGAGGGGTCATGAGAGGTGGTCTTTCCTGCAGAGTGAAAGATGCTGTGTCCCAGACTGAGTTTAGAATCACTGCCCTCCACAAAAATCCTTGTGGTGGGCACCTGTGGTCCCAGCTACTCAGGAGGCTGAGGCAAGAGAATCGCCCAAGCCCAAGAGCTGGAGGTTGCTGTGAGCTGTGATGCCACAGCACTCTACCAAGGGCTATAGAGTGAGGCTCTGTCTCTATAAAAAAAGTTAAAAAAAAAAAAACGTGTCAATCTTGCATGAAGGCCTTATCTTTAGTACCAGTCAGGACCAGGGTAGGAGATCCTGATGGTTCCCAGGAACACCGGCCCTAAAGCGTTTCAGGAGGGTGGGAGGGGGTTGCTGTGTCTTTGGTCTCCGACCTGCTCTCTGTCACCAGCTGTCCTCCCAGTATCTACTCTTGTCAGGGTCGTGAGGATTTATAGGAATGTGGGAAGGGGGTTGCTGTGAATGTGCAGTTTGGTTTCTGGCCTGCTTCTTTCTCTACCTGTTTCCGAAATAGCTGTACTTTTGTCAGATTTCTGAGGATTTCTTCCCCACATATATACATACGTATATGTGAGTGTATATGCTATGGCCATTTATAATAGGAAGCCTCAAAGCTATTTATGGCAAAAAAAAAAAAAAATTCTTGAAATTACCATTAAATTAAATTTCTGAGTCCTTGGTTCTTAAATTTGGTCAAGTTGTGGAGTCCCTGGAGCTCACAGTTCTTTTTGAAGAACATTATAAATGCTGCTGTCTTAGAGTTAATATGTGTAATTTTGGGCTCAATTAGAGATTGCATTATACAAAAATGATTGCAGGAGCCAAATACTTAAAAAAATTTAAAGGGAAAATTTACAACAGAGAAAAATTTGATAATTAGTTTTTCTGCGAATTTGGAAAAATGTCTCATCATTTTACTTTAGATTCAAAACTCTGCAGTGGTTTATCTGTAGAATGAAATCCCACTTCCGAGGCTCAGCATTCCAGGCCTACAGACCTTTTCTCCCAGTCTCCTCCGTGGTCTGTCAGAGAGAAAGCAAGTCTTGATCCTGATCTTCCTTGTCTGCTCTTCTACTTGTTAAAGGGCAATTTTCAAAAATGTGTAAAATTATGACTCTCATACAGTTATAAAAATGGTTGAGTTAAAGAGCATAGTCTACTCATTAATTCATGAGAGAATCAGGTAGATATTATAACAGATTCAAAAGAGAGTCCTAAGAACAGTTTTGTTCCTAGGTCAGGAATATTTGAATGCATGTGCAAATGGATGTGACACTGATTTTTTTCTCATATGGAAAAGGAACCTCTGCAGATAGGATAATCTGTGTGTGTCTATAGACAAAAATTATTTGGCCTTTCTATCACTCATTTATAACTTACAGACTTGTAAACTAGCTTAAAGAACATGAAAGTCGGCGGTGCCTGCGGCTCAAGGAGTAAGGCGCCGGCCCCATATACCAGAGGTGGTGGGTTCAAACCCAGCCCTGACCAAAACATACAAAAAAAAAAAAAAAAAAGAACATGAAAGGCTGAGAACAGATACCTGGAAAGGTGAGCTGTGCGCAGACAGTGTGTAGTTTCCTGCTTTTGCACAAGTCGTCCCTACACACCTGCTCTTGCTTTCCTCTTTCTTTCTGCCTATTTAATTCAGTTAATACTCAACTGTATTTCAGTGACCTTCAATACCTATGGAAGTGAATTTTCCCCCTATTATATAGAATATAATTCTATACAGTGCTTATTGTCTTATTATTTACTTGCCATTTACTTGTACTATACAGTATTGTTAATTATCGCTTTGCATGTTTTTATCTCCCTAATTGTATCTTTATTTTTATTTTATTTTACTTTATTATTATTATTATTATTATTATTATTTTTTTTTTTTATTTTGAGACAGAGCCTCAAGCTGTCACCCTGGATACAGTGCCGTGGCATCACAGCTCACAGCAACCTTCAATTCCTGGGCTCAAGCGAGTCTCTTGCCTCCGCCTCCCAAGTAGCTGGGACTACAGGCGCCTGCCACAACGCCCGGCCATTTTTTGGTTGCAGCCGTCATTGTTGTTTGGCGAGTCTGGGCTGGATTCGAACCCGCCAGCTCAAGTGTACGTGGCTGGCACCTTAGCCTGTTGAGCCACAGGCGCCGAGCCACTTTATTATTATTTTTGAGACAGAGTCTCACTTTGTCTCCCTCGGTAGAGTGCTGTAGTGTCATAGCTTACAGCAACCTCAAATTCTTGGGCTCAAGCCATCCTCTTGCCTTAGCCCCCTGAATAGCTGAGAAGCCAGGTGCCCACCACAACGCCTGGCTATTTTTAGAGATGGGGATCTTGCCCTAGCTCAGGCTGGTCTCAAACTCCTGAGCTCAGGCAAGCTACCTGCCTTGGCCTCCCATAGTGCTGGTATTATGTGAGCCACCACACCTGACTGTATCATAATTTTAAAAGCAGAAATTCGTTCAATTGTTAGGTACTCAGTCATTATCTATTGCCTGATTAGGGAAAAGAAATTAATATCTTCTCCCTCCTCTTTACTATGACCCCAGTTTCTTAAACCTTTGCTACTTCCTCTCAACAACTTCATATCCAGTATAATTATACCTCGTTTAGCCTAGATTTACTGAACATTTAATATTGGGTTCTCCAGCAGAAACCACCATATTCAACTAAAAACAGAACAAAACGAAAACCTTGGACAATGATGTGCTATCTATGCATAGTTCAAGTTGAAGATATGTCGTCAAGAGTTTTTGATAGTTTAGATATGATTTACCTTACATTCAATTTTTATCCATTTCCAACAAAGTGTCTATTTATGCTTCCAATTATGCAAAGTAGGAAGAAGTATTTACTTGGGAATAAGGGATGCTTTTCCCCTTCCAAAATATACCTGCTACATTAAATTAACAAAATAAAAACATGAAGTCATAATGCCCACAAAAATAATTTCATTTTGGCTCGGCTTCTGTGGCTCAAGTGGCTAAGGCGCCAGCCACATACACCTGAGATGGTGGGTTCGAATCCAGCCTGGGCCCACCAAACAACAATGACGGCTGCAACCAAAAAATAGCCGGGTGTTGTGGCAGGCGCCTGTAGTCCTAGCTACTTGGGAGGTGGAGGCAGGAGAATCCCCTAAGCCTAGGAGTTGGAGGTTGCTATGAGCTGTGAGGCCACAGCACTCTACCCAGGGCAACAGCTTGAGGCTCTGTAACAAAAAAAAAAAAAAAAAAAAAAAAAAATTCATTTAGCTCACTAATTATGAACATGTTTTCTTTGTTGGTATTTACAAGTATATTCCATGTCCAAAGATTCTTGTTTTCCTAATCTTTTGTCAGTGTGTTAGCTAAATATTTTTAGTTATTGTGAATAATGTTTATTTTTTTACAAGGACTAATTACAAAACTCCATTTCTTTAGATGAGAGAAGTTGACAAACATTACATAAAACCAATTACAAAGTGTGAAAGTAGCTCACAGACGGATACACACATATTGCCACCAACTATTGTAAGATCATATGAATGGAATGAATGGGAATTAAGAAGAAAAGCTATACAATTGGTTTGTAACAATATTTTTAAATTTGCTTGTAGGTTGGGGAATTTTAATATGTTGTCATTATATAAGATAAGGACTTCTATACAGTTTCTAGTTCTTTGCTAACATAAAGATAATCAGTGTAATTTATAGTTTGCAAGCTTTTACATTATCAGATTGTCTTCTGATTTTAGGCATATATGGATAGATGTGTGGAAGCACGAAACTGCTCTCAAATTATACTAACCAGTAACTAGAACAATGATGCTCTCTACCTAACTATCTAAAAGTTTTAAAACTTGGTGTTAGTATTTAAAGCACTTCCAACTGGACGGTGCCTGTGGCTCAGTGAATAGGGCGCTGGCCCCATATACCAAGGGTGGCAGGTTCGAACCTGGCCCCAGCCAAACTGCAACAAAAAAATAGGTGAGCTTTGTGGCAGGTGCCTGTAGTCCCACCTACTTGGGAGGCTGAGGCAAGATAATCGCCTAAGCTCAAGAACTGGAGGTGGCTGTGAGCAGTGACGCCACGGCATTCTACCAAGGGCGACAAAGTGAGACTCTGTGTCTAAAAAAAAAAAAAATAGGCTCGGTGCCTTTAGCTCACGCGGCTAAGGCACCAACCACATATCTCACAGCTGGTGGGTTTGAATCCAGCCCGGGCCTGCCAAACAATGACATCTACCACCAAAAAATAGCCACCAGGAGGCTAAGGCAAGAGAATCACTTAAGCCCAGGAGTTAGAGGTTGCTGGGAGCTGTGATGCCACGGCACTCTACCCAGGGCGACAGCTTGAGGCTCTGTCTCAAAAAATAAAAAAATAAATAAAAAAAAAAAATAATAAAGCACTCCCAGCTTCCTCTAATCACTTAAAATATGCCATTCTCTTTTTCTGGAACTTTTTCCTGTTAAATCACAGATATTGTCCCCTCCTATTTTCAACATATTCCCTCCAGACTCTGGACACTCTCATCTTTCTGATTCTTGGCTACCTCAATTACATAGATGCCTTCCCTTAAACACTGTCTTTGAAACTCTCATCTCTATCCAACTCAGAGAATTCCCCCCTCCTGACCTCTTTTTTGTGTGTCTTGTCAGTATGAATGAAATAAAATCTTTTATGTCTATAACCTTTCTTTACTATTTTATCCACCTCTTAAGCTGAAATCAGGTATGAAAATAAAAGAAGACCACTCAAATGAGAACAAGAAGAGGCTGTTTATTTCGAGCTTATTATAGCAGAGGAGTCAGCCACCATCACCTGGGTTGGCAGACTCAAAGCAGGTGGGAAAGTGGAAAAGCTTTATAGTGAGACAAGCGGGGAGGCCTGAAGTGGCTGGAAGTGGCTGAACTTCTGGCTGGAAGTTGTGGATGTGAGAAAACTGGAGGCAAGCTATTAGCAGAAGCTGGGCATCTTATGTGATTGGTTTGGTGAGCGTGTTTGGTTTTCTGTGATTACTCCTAAGGGAGGGGAGGAGGGGCAAAAAATAGACAATCCTGAACATTCTGGGCCAATTTCCACAGCTACAGAGGTTGAGGTTTGGTTCTGAGTCTGTTCTGTTGTTCCCTGTGATCTAGCCTCCATCCGTTTAGATCTCCAGTCTCTGAGGCCTCCCACCGACCACATCACTCCCTCTGCCACTCGCCCTCATGGCAGTTTTTTAGTGTCTTGATTTCCTGGGATGAGGGGGACCAGCTTCCCTATTTATCTTCTATAGAGATCATCATTCCATTAGCACTACTATCAGTTATTCTTCTGCAGTTCATGAAGGGCCCAGACCCCATATTCTTTTCTAATATTTACTAATTTGAGTCCATTAGAGATTATTAGGTAACATGTATGTTGGGGTGCTGCCCTGGGGACAGGGTCTGCTAAGACCTGTGATACTGGTGACGACTGCCTGAAGAAATATAAAGTTTGAAACAACAACAAAGAAAGAAACATGAGACCCAGAATAGAATTAAAGGTAGGAACTCAGGGTTCTGTTGCTCATTTGTGGGATTCCGGCAATGGCCCAGAGTGCTTGCTCCACTCTGCTTTTATTGGAGTCTATTTGCCCAGAGGGTAAGATGAGGGAGGGAACAGAGACACCAGCAGTTTCTCTGAGTGAGCATATCCACTCCTATTGTTATTATTTAAAGGATTGAGTAGACTTGAGCAACCTGAAATCTGAGCCTTGTACTGGGAGAGCCTCCTGCTTGAGATCATACACACAGATTTCTAGGGAGGTGTAAAACTGTGCTAGTTCCCTGTGGAGTAAAATGCCACTGGTGTTAATCTCCTCTGAGGAATCCTGTGGAAGGGAGGAATTTTCCTCTGCAATAAGGGATATAAGCTCTTCTGCCCACACCTCAGGGCTGGAGCAAACTCCCTTGATCTCTGCCCCAGGCAAATGCACATCTCCACAATGGGTATCCGCTTTGCTTGTTTACTAGGCAGGAAATGACCCAGTTAATGTCTCTCTCTAGGTCTTGTCATAGCCTCTTCTAGGACCATTTTTCCTCTGGTGCTCATAGATCCCCAAGGGTATTTGTAAGCTGTATGTCCAACAGGCTAGAATTTCAGAAAAGGCAAGAAGATTGCTAGTATTAGCTAGCTTAAATGTAAACGAGCTGACTTTTCTTTGTTCTGACTCACTCAGCACACTTTTTAATTTTCCTCTTTTTCTGGGGGTGCTTTCCCTTGCCAAGAATGGGGTCTTCAGTCTTCAGTCCCCATTCTCCCTACACACATATATCCCCTTACCTTGTTCTTCAAGAGATAATAGTCCACCAATACTTTTTGATACCTCTTGGTAAGTGTGTAACAGAAGTAAAATTAAGATGCTACTAAATGAAGTCAGGTGATCATTTTAAGTTGGGATTGAGATACAACTAGGTAAAGAAGAGGGAGGCAGAGTCTCCATAGGATATCAGAGGCAGAGGTGACACCAGAGGGTATCAGAGGCAGAGGTGACACCATAGGTTATCAGAGGCAAGGTGATACTGTTGCAGGAAGACAAGGCCCAACGGAGAGAAAGAGCACCCAAACACCACGTTTATAAGAGGAAGGGCTTTATTCACCAACTGGGAGCTTACGGCATAGAAGAATTCCAAATGGCCGCGCTCCCTGTCTAGCTTGATCTTCCCTTTTTTATAGACAGTCAAAAAGTTCCACCCCACAGGTACCCTTCTCATTGGCCAGTTTGAATCAAGCGGGAGATGCTAGTCCAGCCCTGGCAGAACTATAGGATTTCACAGAACTTGGAAATTTCCAAGTTCCAGGAAGTTACAAATTCCTAAGGGCTGAGTCACCATGGAGAGGACCCTGCAAGTGTATCCTTGTGCTTTCCTTGACAAAACCTGTTCTCCCAGACCTCACCCTTCTCGGGTATCCTCTCTCAACACCAGAGGTGTGGGTGGAAACTGCTGAAAGAGGTATTCAGAGGGACTGAGCTTCCTGCTGACTGAGCCCTCTCTTCACATAGGTCTAATTATCCCCTGGAATTACATTATGTTGAATTCCTGCTCCCCAAGTATTATCAACCCAACCTGTTGATAAAGCTAAGTTTATTGCTTTATAGTTGTAAGGGATACCACCACCACCACAAGACAGCTTTGGCAACATCTCAGAGCAGTGACAGTAAAGTCAGAATTTATGAGAATTTGGAGTTTGTTGAGACAAGTCTTTGAACTCCTGTGGCGGGTCAGAGGGGTCGAATGGGGGTTTGAATAGAGTGGGTGGAGATCATGAAACTGCAGTCCAGTTTTTGTCAGAATATCAAGAAGATGTTTGAGGCAAGGGATGAAAAAAACATTAGGCCTTAAATTGTACATTGATGCTTACTATTGAAGAGTTGATTCTTCTTTCAAAAAGTTCTGTGATGAGCCAGCAAGTAATTTGCTTGGAAAAGAATCTCTTGGAAAGTAAAATTATGCCGATAAGAGAGTGGAATAGTAAAGTCATATGAATGTAGACGGTAAGCTGGGGGTAGAGAGTGGTTTGGGTTCTAAGTCACCTGCAATATCCCAGGCTCTGATTTCAATTACCCTTCACTCATGCTCCAAGTATTCCCTTGGCTTTCATGATAACCTCAGCACCCTTATTCTCCTTTCTGTAAGCTCTTCCTTGCTTCTGTGAGTAATCTGCTTAACCTCATGTTTACTAGTAATCCATAAAGGGAAAAAGCAAAATGTAGAATAATGTAAAATATAAATGGAAACGTCAGAGCTTTTAATATTAAAAGTCTAGGGTGAAACCCATTTTAAAAAGACAATACCGTGTAAATCTTAAATGTTTTCTTTTACAAAAGTAAATATGGCGGAAAAATACAAGTTATATGAATCTTATAGTATAATAATGAAGGAATTAGAAGGTCATGTTAACAAATAATTGACTGAGCTAACATAATGAGCTAACATAACTTTGAATTTATTCTTTCTTTGAGTCCATTTTCAACATTTTGTGTATTTTTCTATTTCTTTTTCTTTTTTTTTTTTTTGAGACAGAGCCTCAAGCTGTCACTCTGGATAGAGTGCGGTGACATCACAGCTCAGCAACCTCCGACTTCTTGGCTTAAGCGATTCTCTTGCCTCAGCCTCCCAAGTAGGTGGGACTATAGGTCCCCGCCACAATGCCCGGCTATTTTTTTGGTAGTAGTTGTCATTGTTGTTTGGCAGGCCCAGCTGAATTCAAACCCGCCATCTCTGGTGTATGTGGCTGGCGCCTTAGCCACTTGAGCTACAGGTGCCGAGCCTATTTTTCTATTTCTTAGAAAAAGGTATTTGATTTTCGATAATGTTGTAGATTTTCTAATGTTCTAATGCTTTACAGAAAAATGCTATGTATAGGATTAATTTCTTTATGGAGCGAGAGAAAAAAGTAGGCAGATATTAACTAGTACCTGATAATATTTTATATTATTTGTCCTCTCACAAAATATTAATTCCTGTATTCTTTTTCTGTTTAGGCCAATTTGCGTCAGAAAGTTACTCACTCAGTACAAACTGATCTAAGTCACATGAGAAGAGAAAATTATTCCCAGGTATACCCTGCAAAGGACTCTGGCACCCAATCCCTGAGGGAAGGCAGCTCTCGAGTGCCCAGGCCTCAGATTTACCTGGCTGGTCTTCGAGGAGGACAGGGCACAGTCACTTATGGGGTCAAGGTGAACTTAACTAGAGCCGTTGATGAAACCTAGTTAGAGACCATACTTTTTAAAGTAGATGTTACCTAATTAATGAACAATGGCAATTAATATTTTACATCTATGAAAATTAATTTTGTGAGGGTAGGGCATTCATTGGTTAGGTGACGGTTGGATTCCCATATTCTATAAAAATGCAGCAAAAAACTAGAAGTTGTTTTCTGTAACATATTTTTATTCTATTAAAATAGAAAAGTAAAACTGTCCATTTATCATTTATTTGTTAGAAGAACTTTGGCAGTCGTGAGGCTAAGGCAGGAGGATCTCTTGAGCCCAGGAGTTTGAGGTTGCCGTGAGCTTTGAGGCCACTGCACTCTACCCAGGGTGACAGAGTGAGACTCTTTCTCAAAAAAAAGGGTTCGACAGCATTAAGATTGAAATTATGATGTCATTTAGTATTAATGTTTTATAAGATTATTACTACTGGATGGGTGGCGCCTGTGGTTCAGTGGGTAGGGTGCCGGCCCCGTATACCAAGCGTGGCGGGTTTGAACCTGGCCCCAGTCAAACTGCAACAAAAACAACAACAAAAATAGCTGGGTGTTGTGGCGGGCGCCTGTAGTCCAGGCTAGTTGGGAGGCTGAGGCAAGAGAATTGCCTAAGCCCAGGAGTTGGAGGTTGCTGTGAGCTGTGACGTCATGGCACTCTATCAAGGGCAATAAAATGAGACTCTGTCTCTATAAAAAAAAAAGATTATTATTACTGGAATAGAAGGCTGTTTATTCTTAAAATCATATTTAGTGTCAAACATTATAATTGTAAAACCTAATCAATATTTCCAGCTTGATTAGCTATTAAATGTTAACACAGATTAAACTGATAAATAATAAAACCTGACTAATTTGGAACAATTTGTAGAAAAGGTCCATATGTTTTACATGAAATCTGTATCTCTGCCCTTTGGGGAAACATTACTGGCAGTAGCAGTTCTGCCCTTCTGCAGAGCAGGGCTCCAGTCCTCTGTGGGGCCTGCAGCTCCTCCTCCCCGCAGGCCTTTCACCCCTTTGTCTTATTTGCAAGACTGTAGGCAGTTGTGTTTAGAGCCCCTGTGAATGCTGCTAGCTAAGCTTTAGAGCTGTGGTTTATTACTGCTTTAACTACTTCTAATACCAACCCCAGGTAATAAAGTCCATATGGTGAGCCTGTTAAACTTGCCCTGATAGCTGGGTTTCATTTGTATTTAGCATATTCTTTTCTGCACAGGTGACTTTTTCTAAGGTATTTGTATAATTTGTTTTCTATGTAGGTTAAGTTATTTATAATTAAAATATGCTTTGAAATCCATTTTCTACATGTATATTTCAAACAGACCTACTTCTAAGTTTTCATGATTCACATTCCTCTAGTTTAAAAATGATGTTAAAGGATCATGCCTTAATCCTAGCACAGTGGGAGGCTGAGGGTGGGTGGATCACTTGCGACCCCATCTCTACTAAAAATAGAAAAAGTAGCAAGGCATTGTGGCCAGGGACCTATAGTCCCAGCTACTCAGGAGGTTGAGGCAGGAGAATCACATGAGCCCAGGAGTTTAAGGTTGCTGTGAGATATGGTGAGGCCTCAGCACTCTACCTAGGGTAATAGAGTAAGACTCTCTCTTTAAAAAAAAAAAAAAGATGTTGAAAATAGACTGGCTGGTTGTTCCGGCAGGGCCTGGGGGAGTAGGGTGATACTATTTTTTTTTTTTTTTTTTTGCAATTTTTGGCTGGGACTGGGTTTGAACCTGCCACCTCCGGTATATGGGGCCAGCACCCTACTCCTTTGAGCCATAGGTGCTGCCCTATTTTTTTGAGAATTCCTGAGCTCAAGCAATCTGCCCACCTCAGCCTCCCAGAGTGCTAGGATTACAGGTGTGAGCCACTGTGCCTAGCCAGGGTGATTCTAAACTCTAGAAATTCAGGAATGTGATTTTATCTGTCCAGTTAACCTCAACTAGAAAAGAATGGCAGTAAACCACAGTTTGGGGTTATCATGTTAGGGAATAGGAGTGGAATGACCAAGTGAGTATAAAATACCAAATCTAATCTGAAAAGCAAAATTTAGTATTGGAAAGTCACCTGGGAAACACAATGAAATCAGAGTAAGGGAAGGCAGATCAGATGCCAGACCTTCACTCTCCTAGGACCTCCACCTAAAGATTCAAGCCCCATCCTAAAGAATTCCAGTGTCTGCTAGGCCCGGTGTCAGAGGGTCACTCCCATTTCATCAGGTCACAGAACAAAATTTTTTCTGCCAAACTTGTTTCTCCTTTCTTATTTTCTTCTGTGGTCAAAGGCATCACCACCTTTACTCAGTAGCATAAATTAAAAATGTGATTACCTTTCTCTCATAGCCCCTAGTTAATTAGAAAAGATAACATGGTCAGCACTATAAAAATTAGGTTTAAGGGATGACAAAGATAGTAAAGCAGGGATGATAGGAATTTGGGTGGAACAAAGATAATTTGGGAGGTTATCTCTATGGGAAGGGAGGTGTATGATGAGGAGGAAGAGGAGATAAGAGCGACTGTTGGTCAGAGGAGCTGAAAAATATGATGGAAAAGTCCAGCTCTCGTACTCGCTAGCTGTATTAAATATCTCTCTGCTGCAGTTTCATTATTACAGAAATGAGGATAATAATAGTTCCCAACTTATTGAGTTGTCATAGGGATTAAAAGAGCTAACCCATTAAAGCACTTGTCTGGTAAGTGCTTTGTCAGAGTTGGCCAAGGGAGGAGCGACTCTCCCAAATCTCACTTCTACTGTGCCTCCATCCTCATTTTTTCCACTTTTTGTTTTCTAGTTCTTTTTTTTTTTTTCTCATGTCAGACGGGTAATGTGCCGATGTCGTAACAAGATTTGTGGGAGGCACATCTCACGCATGCGCTTGAAAACCCAATCATCACGCTTATGAACTACAAAAGGATCCTATTTTCTAGTTCTTAATGCTTAGAATAATACTTGGCATGTTAAGATTTTCAATAAGCTATCAATAGGGCAGCGCCTGTGGCTCAGTGGGTAGGGTGCTGGCCCCATATCCCGAGGGTGGCGTGTTCAAACCCAGCCCCGGCCAAACTGCAACAAAAAACAGCCGGGTGTTGTGGCAGGTGCCTGTAGTCCCAGCTAGTTGGGAGGCTGAGGCAAGAGAATTGCCTAAGCCCAGGAGTTGGAGGTTGCTGTGAGCTGTGAAGCCACTACTGAGGGCAATAAAGTGAGACTCTGTCATAGCCCCTATGGCCCTGGTCTCAAATCGCAGCAAAAAGGAACCAGGCGAGACGCAGATTAGAAGTATAAGCTTGTAGCAGGCGGGCTAACCTTGATTGCAGGGTAGCCCCGAGCAACCTCCGCAGTAGCTTTTTATTGAGACACCACAAGACAGGCGAGGGGAGTATTAGACAATGACTACGTGCCCAAGGCTGGCTTTGGGCTCGGGGGACGTACTGGCCGAGGGCCCGCCCCCCAGCTGCAAATCATCTTGCTCAGAGGTCGTGTGGCTCTTGGCATCCTCTACAAGACTCTCTCTCTAAAATAATAATAATAATAAGTTATGAATAAAGAAACAAAAGATGATGATGAATTAGAAAAACTCAATGAAGTAGGTAGCTGCTGAGCTCTTTTAATAGAGTTGGCTTCAGTACAAATAAGATTGTAGCAAGACAAAATGGTTGAAATAGGTACAAATGATCAATGTCTGCTGGACAGGAAAAGGAAATCAAGATCAGGGTAACTCAAGAGACAAGGGAGAATGAAGCTCAAATAAGAAATATTTGGATACTAATTATTACTCAAGTTTAACTGTTAGTCCATCACACTTTGAATTTTACATTATCCCCTGTATCTTTTTCTTTTCCCAAGTATAAAATGCAACATGTCTTTTGGCTTGTTTTTTAGTAATATTGCAACATAGGAAAAAATAGTTGTTTTTTTTAATTTTTAATTTTTTCATTTTTTTTGTTTTTCGTTTGTTTTTTTTTCTTTCATTTTATTGTTATTGTTTTCTGGAAAAAATAGTTTTAAACAACAACAGCTTAATTGATGCTTAATAGGATGAGAGTGATATGCTTAAACTGTCATGGAAATATGGATTGTTCAGGTATCTGTACTTGCCTGTATGTTCTTTATGGTTAATTCCTTACTATACTTTAGACATTACCATATTTAATAATTATTACATAGCTACCACATTTAAATTTAACTATACCTCCTTAAGAAGCCATCGATATTTGCTTCCTCACAGTCTTTTTGTTTAATTAAGTTCATACTTTTGCTTTATTACAAATGGATGCATGTATAATACCAGGCTTCCTTTTATACAACTCTCTGAGACTAGGGCAGCTTTCATATCTGAGCAGGGATACAAGTGAGCACGGTTTTGAGGCACATACTGCAGTTTGCTGGGAACAAGCAGGAATGTCAGTGGAATGGTAACAGCAGTGGCTCCTCAGAGACTAGAAGGACAGGTTGTCAAGTGAATTGCCCCGCACCTCACATGTTGAGGATTGCTGCTGCTTGCTCTAATTAGCAAGCCATATGTAAAAGAAATGCATTAAATCAATATTTGTTTCCTCCAAGACTTAGGATAATTCAGAGTGAGGAAGTAAAAATTAGCCCAGATTAAGACTGTAGATATCCGCTTGCCCATTAACTGGGCTGGGATAACAAACAGATAAAACCTGCTGCAAAGTAAACAGGAAACAGTATTTCTTCTAAGGATACACTGAAGCTGTAAAGTATAATAACATCTGTCATCTTTGAGTGTTTATTTCTGATTCACTGAAAAAAAAATTGTTCTAAAATCATATACAATAAGGATGTTGCTGCTTGAAATGGTCAGTGAGAAGGAAACACCCCATTCTTGCTTGGAAAATCTAAGTCACTTTGATACAGAGAAGCGGCCTTAAATAAATGGGCTCCCGAAAACAACACACATCCATAGTAACTTTGTAGTTTCAAAGAAACAAGATTTGGATAGTATTTCACTGTCCCTATCTGATGTTGACCTTTTGACAACAGGATCCTGAGACTGTTCTATAGTCCATACCTGATGTTGACCTGCTTTGAGTCTATTAAAATACCACTTCCTTTAAATTTCACTTAACCTCATCCTTGCCTAAAATTCTGTAAATCTTTCTGTTTCTTTGGTTCCTGAGACATTCCCTGTTTTAAAGATTTTTCTCTGGTGGTCTTGATTGGGTTAGGACAAAGGGGCGTCAAAACCCGTCAAGGTAGCCGGGCGTTGTGGCGGGCGCCTGTAGTCCCAGCTACTTGGGAGGCTGAGGCAAGAGAATCGCCTAAGCCCAGGAGTTGGAGGTTGCTGTGAGCTGTGTGATGCCACAGCACTATACTGAGGGCGATAAAGTGAAACTCTGTCTCTACAAAAAAAAAAAAAAAGTTTCAAAAAGCAGATCCAGACTTTAAAAAGGGGAAGGCTTACAAGGACCATATGGGGACAATTTGAGCATCAAAAGAAGAGTAATTATATGGAACTTGAAACTATAACGATAGTTCAAAATGGAAAGATAATTACTACAAGGCAGTAGTTGTAAAACAAAGAGTGTATGATAGAATTTTTAATTTTTAAAATTAATTTCAATACAGGCTCGGCACCTGTGGCTCAACGGGCTAAGGCGCCAGCCACGTACACCTGAGTTGGCAGGTTCGAATCCAGCCCAGGCCCGCCAAACAACAATGACGGCTGCAACCAAAAAATGGCCGGGCATCGTGGCAGGCGCCTGTAGTCCCAGCTACTTGGGAGGCAGAGGCAACAGACTCGCTTGAGTCCAGGAATTGGAGGTT
>CAUYRH010019623.1:0-27960 GCA_963574655.1 Perodicticus potto
GGCTTGAATATTATTGGTATATATAAAGGCTACAGATTTATGGGTGTTGATTTTGTAGCCTGAGACACTGCTGTATTCCTTGATCACTTCTAAAAGTTTTGTAGTAGAGTCCCTGGTGTTTTCCAAATATACAATCATATCATGTGCAAAGAGTGAAAGTTTAATCTCTCCTGATCCTATGTGAATACCCTTGATCACCTTTTCTTCCCTAATTGCAATGGCTAAAACTTCCATTACAATGTTGAAAAGCAATGGAGACAATGGGCAACCTTGCCTAGTTCCTCATCTAAGTGGAAATGAATTCAATTTAACTCCATTCAATACAATATTGGCTGTGGAGAGAAACTTCTCTAAAGAAGACAGGCGCATGGCCTACAAGTACATGAAAAAATGCTCATCATCCTTAATAATCAGAGAAATGCAAATCAAAACTACCTTGAGATATCATCTAACTCCAGTAAAATTAGCCCACATAAAAAAATCCCAAAACCAGAGATGCTGGCGTGGATGCGGAGAAAAGGGAACACTTTTACATTGCTGGTGGGAATGCAAACTAATATATTCCTTTTGGAAAGATGTTTGGAGAATACTTAGAGACCTAAAAATAGATCTGCCATTCGATCCTATAATTCCTTTACTAGGTATATATCCAGAAGACCAAAAATCACATCACAATAAAGATATCTGTTCCAGAATGTTTATTGCAGCCCAATTCATAATTGCTAAGTCATGGAAGAAGCCCAAGTGCCCATCGACCCACAAATGGATTAATAAATTGTGGTACATGTATACCATGGAATACTATGCAGCCTTAAAGAAAGACGGAGACTTTACCTCTTTTGTGTTTATATGGATGGAGCTGGAACATGTTCTTCTTAGCAAAGTATCTCAAGAATGGAAGAAAAAGTATCCAATGTACTCGGCCCTACTATGAAGCTAATCTATAGCTTTCATATGAAGGCTAAAACCCAGTTATAGCACAAGAAATGGGGAGGGGAGGGTGGCAAAGAAGGGGAGGGGAGGGGAGAAGATGGGTGAGTGTGATTGGTGGGATCACACTTACGGTGCATCTTACAAGGGTACAAGTGAAAATTACTAAATGCAGAATATAAACGTCTTCATATAGTGATTAAAAGGCCATGAAGGCTATGTTAAATAGTTGAATGAAAATATTTCAGATTGTATATGAAGTCTGCACATTGTGCCCCATGATTGCACCAATGTACACAATTGTGATTTAATAAAAATTAAAAAAATAAAGATACATTTTCAATATAAAGATACAAGCTAAAAGTAATAAGATGAAAAAAGATACATTGTGGAGGGGACTGAACTATATCAAGTGGGGACCTCTATCTTAACTGAAGTGGGAAGAATAGGGTAGTGAGATAGTTGTCCAAAGCCTTAACAGGAGGAGACAACATAAGAGGAATGACTTCTTGGAACAAGGATGTTCCAAGCTCTACTGAATTCTGAAAACATTTCCCCAGACATGCATCAAATTTAGTAAATAACCAAAATAATGGCTTCATTCTTCTGCTTTGTGGAGAAATGCAAATAAGGAGCCATTTTTAGTGGCATGAAAGTGATGATTTTCTGCCATCTCTTCCAGGATAGCTCTTTAGTCTATTGCTGCATTTTAGCTGTGAGCAGTAATGATCACGCTTTGAATACCCATTTCCTTCTCCAGTTGGGGTTTGGTGATGAACTTAGCTGGGCTGACACCTTTTATCCTGGTCTTCCATTTTTCCTGCAGACCTCATAGTAGTGGCCATTGCCAAAGCAAACAATAGCAGAACATAAGAAAGAAGAATGGGCTGTTGACACGATTATTGCTCCAATTTTGCCAGTGGACTGAAGGGTATAAAAGTGGAAGAGATGCTTTTTGGACTTGTCTTGCTTTGCTGTAAGGCTGTTGTTTGCAAAGTGTAAGGTTTCCAGGTGGCAAGTTCTTTTCCACACAGGCAGAACACACACACTGTGTGCCTCACTCTTCACAAGCTGAGAAAACTGCAAAACTTCTGAGAAAGAAGGCAAGCCTGAACTACTTCGTCTCTCCCTTTGACTTTCTACTAAGATTCCTGCTTAGCACCCTTCTGCAAATCTCCTTAGGCGGGGCAATTGCAGAGATGTTATCTCATCAACAAAATTCATGGTTTCAGTCTGATGTGTTAAATGAATTTCAAATAAACTGGAGATTGTTTACAACTGCAGAACGAAGTAAGAGAGGTCTGAGGAGAAACTGTGATAGGTGGTCATTTTTCTGGGAGTGACTTTAATTCACCTGTCTTCTTTAAGCGTGTACACTTGAAAGGCTCTTGAAGGTGACATTTTTTCCCCCTGCCACTCAAAGGGAATGAAGGTGACAGTGTTGTTAATTTGGTTTCTATTGGGGTCATTCCAAAGAAACCATTAAAGCTGTCACAGACAATGAGGGATAGGTAACACTCTGGAGAAGGAGTTTGGAAGCATTTTGGCTTTTAGCAAATATCAGGTATTAATGTGGCCTATTCTAAGGTGAACCATGTAATTTTTGGCAAAGTGAAAAAAAAAGGGGGAGGAAAAAAGGATGAATTCATTATCTACAAATAGTGGGAAATATTATAAAGGCAGTAAATGAAGTCAATGGGAGTTTCCAGAGTAATATATGATTCTTTGAGCCAACCACCCAGAAAGAGCACAGCTTGGTTTACTGGGTGGGGAGTATGAGCTGAAATGCGAGAGAGGCTCTTGGGCTGTGAGCAATGTTTCCGAATAAGGCATTCCTTCTGCTGCTGTGGGTCTTCTGGTTTACTACCCATCTGGGCTGTGTGTCTTTTGCAGCCTGTTGAACTCACCCCCAAAGGAGCTCTCTTCTTGGACTTAGATCTCACCTCAGGGTGCTGCTTTCCTGTCTCCCTCGGGCTCCAGGGAAAAAGAAAATAAGAGACTAACCTTTCGTTTTGTGTGGAAATACTCCTTCTTGCTTTTGGATGGCCCTTCTACTCTGGCTGCCTTTGCAGGCGCGCAAAACAAAAGCCGTGGCTGTGGGACGCAATCTCTGAGTTTGCCTACTCAGGCTTGGGCCATGTGACACCTCTCAGACCCCACCCTTCTGTCCTGGGTGTTGAGCCCATGAGTTTATGGCTTTCCCACACAGGTCACACAGGACCAGGAGGCCACATCTGTCAACACCATCAACGCCATCACTTCTCTCCTGCTAGAAAGGATCCATGAAGGAGATTCCCCCACCTTTACTAACTTCTTCATGCCACTTGCTCCAAATGAGTGAGTCACTCACTGGTCTGGAGTAAAAACAGTGTCCACTTGGTGGGTCTCTCCTGTTCTCCTGGCTAATAAAACAGGTCACTGACACCATCGTATCTTCTCTATCTTTTCTTAACTAGTTTTAGCGATTCTCTGGGAGATTGTGAAATATTTACAAGTTATTATAAACTCTTAGTACCTGATGTTTGCTGTGAATTCCAGAAAATGGGATACCATGTCTATATCTGTATACTCTTATTTTAAAATAAGCTCATTTCTAAGGTTTTGTTTTCTCCTTTTTATCTATTTTAAAATGAACACAAAACAACTCTGAAGTTTGGTCTGTGAATTCTTGTTGGTCCGTGGAAATTGCAGGGTACTGGTGCCAACTTTAATTCTACAAGTGTTGCTGGGAACTTAGTGCATGGGAATTCCAAAAGAAATACAGGTCACAGGTTCAGACCTTATTGAACATAAAATTTACTGGAAAATACAGAACAAACAATATTTTTCATGTATTTATTTTCATTTTATGTGTATGTAGACACATATACCATACAGGTACACACATGTGCACACATATATGTGTCCACGCTCATATGCACACACATTTGGATATGTATGTTATAACCCCACACATACAGACCTAACACATACGTATACGTCCACTCGCAGATGCCTCTACTCTGCACATGTACACACACCCACTCACAAATTCACACATATACATACTCGCTCTCTTTTTTTAAATTTCAGGTTAATATGAAGGTACAAACCATTAGGTTACAATGTTGGCATTTGTTAGACGAAGTCCGTGTGCAGTTGTGTCCCACAGCCGGGAGGTGTGCCACGTGCCCTTGCTTTGTGCCCATTAGGTGGGAGCACACCAATCCCCATCCCTCATCCCTCCTCCTTTGTCCTCCCAATTCGAATTCAGTTGAGTTTTTCCTCTTGTGCGGGCGCGTATTAGTTCATCTACGGGCTTCATATTAGTATTGAGTACATTGGATATTTGCTTTTCCATTCTTGTGATACTTTACTAAGAAGAATGTGTTTTAACTCCATCCAGGTTAATACAAAAGATGCAAAGTCTCTAGCTTTCATGGTTGAATAGTATTCCATGGTGTGTGGATACCAATTTATTAATTCATTTATGGGTTGCTGGGCACTTGGGTTGATTCTACATCTTGGCATTATAAATTGAGCTGCAATAAACAACCTAGTGCAAATGTCCTTATGGTAAAATGCTTTTATTTTCTTCTGGGTAGATTCATCATAATGGGATTGTAGGATCAAATGGGAAGTCTATTTTGAGTACATACTTAGTCTTAAATATGACTTACAAATACACACACACAGTACATGTACTTACATATACTTGCATATACAAATTCTTACACACACTCACACAGGTATACATACACACATATACACACACTTATACACATATATGCACATACTTACAGATACACATATATATATTTTAAATTTTTGCTCTGTTAATTAAATAGCTAGGGCCACTTAGACACATATTAATTAATAGTGCATATCCTTATTTTTTGCTGTTTTGATGCAAATGTTTCCAGTGTTTCAGCATTACGAATGGTTTTAATCTTTGTTTTTAAATATGTATTTTTATGGGGGCGGTGCCTGTGGCTCAATAGGTAGGGCGCCGGCCTCATATACCAAGGGTGAGTGGTTCAAACCTGGCCCCGGCCAAACTGCAACAAAAAAATAGCTGGGCATTGTGGTAGGCACCTGTAGTCCCAGCTACTTGGGAGGCTGAGGCAGGAGAATCGCCTAAGCCTAAGAGCTGGAGGTTGCTGTGAGCTGTGACACCCCAGTACTCTATCAAGGGCGACAAAGTGAGACTCTGTCTCTAAAAATAAATAAATAAATACGTATTTTTATCATATTCAGGGACTTTCTGTTCTAACTTTACCAAGGGATTTTTTTTTGTTCTGATAAATTTAAAAATACCCCAAAGTACAATGAACAATGATGCACCATCATATACCTCCCCATCAGAATTGAGGATTGGTAAATTTTTGCTCCATTTATTATACTTCACCCTAATTCACATAAAAGAAGTAAAAGGTAGCAGAGAACGATGCAATCCTCCACTTGCAGTATTACTCCTCTTTCTGCAGCCCAGTGCAAAAATGCGAATTGAGTGAGAGTCTTTAGTTCTCCATTTTAATATACTTACATACATACATATGTATGTGTTTATGAATAATACGTAGTTTGCTTTTGTGCTCTGAAATTAGATGTGAATGTCGAGGTCTGCACCCCCTGAAAATTGCTTTTTTTTCTGCTAGACATTTTATGTGAAGCTCTAATTATAGGAGTGAACAGATACAACTACATTATTTTAACAATTGTATGAATTCCAAATGTTAACCAGTCATTCTCCTATTGATAAAATTTAGATGTTTTTGTATTTGCACTGGAAATTGTTGGACATGTCTGTTTATAAACACAGGCAAGAATTTCTCTAGGACATACATCTTGGGAGAAGAATGTCTCAGTTGTATAGTATGTAGGTTACACATTTTCCTAGATGCTGCCAAATTATTCTTCGAAATGATTTGACCAATTTAACTCCCACCAAGAGTTTATGAAAGTTCTGTTTGCCTACGTCCTTGCTATTTTTTAAAATACTTTCAGATGTGGGATGGTATTTCACTGTTGTTCAACTCACAGTCCTAACGAGTTTTTTAGAACTGGAAATAAATGTTTCTCTTCAATGAGTTTTCTGTATGTCAAGTTTTTTAAGCCATGTGCATTGTTAATTATACTTGATTAATTGACTTCTCATTATTGAATCACCTTATGATTCCCATAAATTATTCCCATGTTATTTATTTAATGTACAGAAACATTATATTTAGTAATACTTAATTTATGAGTTTTTCGTGTCAGCATCTGTAAGTAAGTTTGCTCTATAATTTTTTTCTTAGGATATTTTTCACAGGTTTTGGCATCAGTTTTATGTTCTCTTCTTTAAAACATTGAGAAACATTCTTTCTTTAAACTTTGGAACATGTCACATGTATGTAAAGTTCTCAAAAAAATATCTTCCTTGAAGGTTTGAAAAAGTCGCCCTTGAAACTGACTGGTCTGGGTACCTTTTGGAATTTTTTTTTTTTTTTTTGTAGAGACAGAGTCTCACTTTTTTGCCCTCGGTAGAGTGCCATGACAACACACAGCTCACAGCAATCTCCAACTCCTGGGTTTAGGCAATTCTCTTGCCTCAGCCTCCTGAGTAGCTGGGACTATAGGCGCCTGCCATGATGCCCAGCTATTTTTCTGTTTTGCAGGTCAGCCGAGGCCAGGTTTGAATCCACCACCTTTGGTATATGGGGCCGGTGCCCTACTGGGTGAGCCGTAGACGCCACTGTACCTTTTGGAATTTTATTTATTTATTTATTTATTTTTTCTGTTTTGCAGTTCAGCCGAGGTTGGCTTTGAACCTGCCACCTTCAGTATATGGGGCCGGCGCCATACTCAATGAGCCACAGGTGCTGCCTACCTTTTGGAAATTTTAGATGCAGTAGGGTAGGAGGGGATTAGGAAGAACAGAGAAGTAACTCTTCTATAAATAGTAATAATCCCTCTTAGGTTATTCATGTTGGGTTTTCTTAAATCATTTCAAGTTTGCTAATATTTTTCCTTAGAAAATTAGCTAATTTCTCCAGGTTTCAAATTTATTTACTTATAGTGAGGGCCAAGTATATTGGTCTTCCATAATAGAAAGGAATATTGCAACTTGACAACAAAAAGGCAATCTGATTAATAATCAGGCAAAGGATTGGAATACATGTTGCTCCAAGGAAGATAAACAAATGGCAGCAAGCATACAGAAAGAAGCTCAACATCATTAATCATTTGGGCAACATAAATCAAAACCACAAGGAGATACTACTTCACACCCGCTGGGAGTGTAGCACTCAGAAAGACAGCATTAATTGTGGGCTAAGATGTGGAGAAATGAAAACACTCATTGGTTGCTGGTGGGAATTCTATTTATTTATTTATTTATTTATCTATTCTAGACAGAATCTCAGTCTGTTGCCCCAGTGCCATGGCGTCATAGCTCACAGCATCCTCAAGCTCCTGGGCTCAAGTGATCTTCCTATCTCAGCCTCCCGAGTATCTGGAACTACAGGTGCCTGTTACAATACCCTACTAGTTTTTCTATTTTTAATAGAGACAGGTCTTGCTCTTGCTCTCTCAAACTTCTGAGCTCAAGTAATTCACCCACCTGAGCTTCCCAGAGTGCTAGGATGACAGGTGTGAGCCACTGCACCCAGCTGCTGGTGGGAATTTTAAATGACATAATTACTTTGGAAAACAGTCCAGCAAAAGCTGAAAATTGACTTATCATGTAAATCAGCAGTTCCACTCTTAGGTATATACCCATGCGATCTAAAGACATAGGTTCACACAAAAACTTGTACATAAATATTGATAGCAGTAATATGCATAATAGCCAAAAAAGAAAACAGCCCAAATGTTCACCAGCAAATGAAAGAATAAACCAAATATGTCCATTCATAGAATAATAATAGAATATTATTCAGACATAATAGAAGAATAACAGAATAATAATGGAATAATAATAGATACATAGAATAGTAATAGAATATTATTCAGACATAATAATAAATGAAATATTGATTCATGCTGCAACATGGATGGATCTTGAAAGCCTTAGGCTAAGTGAAAGAAGAAGCCGGATACAAAAGGCCTAATCAAATGTCAGAGTCAATGAATCCAGAGTCAGGAAGTAGACTGGTGGTTAGCAGGGGCAGAGGGACAGGGCACTGGGAGAGACTGTGCATAGGATATATTTTGTTGTGGGGGTGGTGAAAGTGTCTTGAAATTGGACGATGGTGATGATTGTACAGCTCCTCAAATACCCTTGACTCTATCAGAGATGAAGGGACTTCGCTCACGTCAGAGAGAGTAAGAATGCCTGTTTCTTCTCTTTGCCCTAAACATGCTCCTCGGCAACACCTGTCAGACCAGTGGGCAGATGGACCATAAATCTTTCCCAGAGTGCCCAAAGTTAGGATTCTATTCCTCCCTTCCGTGATCCATGGTTGGTAGAAGAGCATAACAGTTAAAAATGCAGACTCTATAGCTGATGGCCTGGGTTTGAATCCTAGATCTACGTCTCATTGTCCTCATCTGAGAAATGGAGTGATAATGATTTCTACTCTCTATGATCGCTGTGAGGACTACTGGTCACACACCCCCCTCACATACATGCAGACACACAGAGAGGGAGAGAAGACAGAGACCACTCACAGTGGCTTCCGGCAGAGGGTATGTGCTATAAAGATCTACGGGAATGTCAGCTGTGCCCATTGCTGCCCTTCTGGGATAGTGTTTAGGCCTCCCAGACTTTCGGGAAGCTCATTCTCTAGTCGTGCTTGCGAACTGATCATTGCTTTGGTAACTGATGCTCAGAGAGGCTGTCTACTCCCTACTTAATCTGTCCATGGTTCCTGCTGACCTAGATATTTTTGTCTCTACAATTCCCATTATGGCTTTCACAGCAAAGAGGCCACACTGCAAAGCCGAGGAGGGTGTGGCTCAGGAGGCAACTGTGAAGTCTTCAGACCTCTTTTATTCCCAGGAAAGTTCCTGATGCTTTGATTCTCTCCAGGCCTCTCTGTGGAGGGTGACTGATGCCTCAGTTTTCATGTCTCCCCTCTGCAGCCGTGCCGGTGAGACTCTGACTTTCCTCTCCTCCTCAAGGCTGGCGGGCTCCAGGGAGCACATGGGACTGTCTCTTTTCTGCTTAATTATGTGGCATGTGCTTTGTCTTCTCAGCTACACCAGAGGTGAGTCACCCATTCACTTGTTTTCTCATTCATTCATTTAGAAAGTCTTTATAGAGCACTTAACACATGCTGTGCCGGGCTCAGTGTGGGATAGATATAATCATGAGGGGGACAGGTACTGCCGCCGCCCTCAGGGTCTGCGTGGGCAACATGGTGGAGAAGGTGCTATTGCCTTTGAGGCATGAGGGATAACGCCCATCCCAGAGTATTCTCCAGTGTAAGCTGTTGAAGGAAGGCATTTAAGGAATTCTAGAGGAGGAAGAGGTTGGGGATAGAATGGAAGACAACAGCTAATGTCTAATTTTGGATATGTTAGTTTTAGGTCCTTGTGAACGACCTAAGGGGAGATGTGACCAGGTGGTTCCGGAGCGGTGCTGTCCAGTAGAAAATGACTAGAGCTGCATGGCGAGGGTTATGTGTTCTAGTAGCTACATTAACACAGCAAAAGGAAAGAGGTGAAATTAATTTTAATGCTATTTTAATTTAACCCCATATATCCAAAATATTATCATTCCATCATATAATCAGTGTAAAAATTACTAATTAAAAATTTGACACCTTTTTATACTAAATCTTCTAAATCAGATCTATGCATTTATAAACTATCTTAATTTGGATGCTAAATTTTCTTTCACAGTTGAAAAATTCATGGTTGAAAAAGGAGATTTACATACCTAAATTGTTCCAAACTTTTCTCAAAATCCCCCCAAAACAAAGTTGAGTGCAATTTTTCTTTAAAAAAATTGAAATATATGAAAATGAAATGGAACTAAAAAGCTCAGTTTCTCATTTGCACTGGTTGGGTTTCGAGCATGTGATAGCCACATGAGGCAGTAGATCCCGTGTGTGACCGCGCACTCGGGTGAAGATTCTTCAAACAGCAGATGGGATTTGGTGTTGAGAGAGTGAACAAGCTCACTCAGGAAGGCCAGGCAGAAGCACAGATGCTGGGACTCTCTCCTCAGGTCTGCCCTTCTACGTGCTATTTCTGAAACTTCAGCCACATCTTAAAATGCCTAATTTTCTTAGATTTGGGTAAAAGATCCTAGAGCCTTCATTGAAAATGGAGCCATAGAGACTGAACTGAGAAGTGGGCATTGCCCTGTACCTTTTACTTGAGCACAAAAGTATCTAGATGTTACCCGGATGTTTGCCAAGCCCTTCCCGACCTTGGAGAGCTCTGGCACAAACTTCCTTTCATGGTCTGCGAAAAGGCCCAGCTCTCCTGAGACTCCTTCAGCTCTGCCGTGTCCTCTGGGAGGGTGAGTGTGGCTTCTGGTTCATTTCAAGTCAGCTGATCTAGAAACCCTGCCTTCTCACTGCTCTCTAAATAACTCCCCTCACCCCAGGCACTGTTGAGTTTAACCACCTTTAGAAGGTTGGAGTCAACAAAGTGGACAGTTCTCCGAGATGCCTCTGGCTTCCGTCTGCTTCCTAACCTTCCTCTCCTACTTTCTGTTGAGTAATAACTCTCCTCTCATCTCATTGTCAAATACAGTGGAGTCTCTGTAAGGGGTCGAAACAAACTGGAGCTGACCAACATAAGGCACTAGGCCGACTATTCTGATACATGCGTGTTTCATATCTGGTCTATGAAAATTGGGTCAACTTAAGGAGATGGTCAGTGTAGGGATGTGATCAGCTATGGAGGTCCTACTACATTGCCTGGTCTTCCCATAAAAGTTTGGTATCTTAGACTTGTTCTTTGTGTCTTTCGATAAATCCTAAATATCTTACCCAACTTTTTCATCCAAACAAATACAATAGCCTCCTTAAGAAAAATTTAGGTGAATGAAATTATCTCCCCTTCATGCCAACTGCTTTCTGAACTGCACCTTTTATTCTTCATCTCATCCTATGAGAGGGTTCATGTGTCCCTACAGTGCCAGCTTGCAGAAAGTGGCCAGTTTTTGTTTCATGACTGCCCCTGATCCCTTCTTCCCCCCAAATCTGTCTTTTGGGGAAGAATTGAACTAATTACTCCTTTCCCCATTTCATCCAGGCCACAGAGAAAACCACAGTTCACTTGGTGGCTGAAGTTTACTGAAAGCTTCCTTTTCTCTCCATGCAGCCGGTTTATCTGATCACGTGGCAATGCTGGCCCGAGTGAAGCGGTGGGCAAGGGTTGTGGGAACAGTGACTGCCGATGGCTGGGGATTAGGGCCTTGCCTTCAGCACTTAGCATGCTGCGGCCCCGAAAATAAAACTCCACGTATACAGACTTGCAGTAAGTGTGGTCAAAAGATGAGTGGTGGCTGGTTTCAAGCACCATCAAAAAACAAGAATTACTTTGGGTTATTTGGATGCCCATGGGTGGCTGAGACAGAGAATAAAAGCTTTTGCAACCTTAAAGGGTAAAAACCAGAGAAACGCCAAAGGCCTGTGCTGCACATCATATAGGTAGAGCAGAGCAGCAGCTTGAGTTTCCAGGGAAGTCATTCATTCATTCATTCATTCCTTCATTCCTTCACATGCCAGGAATCTTCTGGGCTGGAATTTACAGAGTGATTAACAGATGTCAGGCACTATTCCAAGCACTTAACTTGCATCAGCTCATTTAATCCTCCCAATACCTCTATTAATCTGGCACTCTAAGAAGTTAATTAACTTGCTCAAGCTCACATAACCAGTAAATGGTGAAGTCAGCATCTGAACCTGATGCTTGATTTCAGAATCTTTTGACTTTACCACTAAATTGGCAAGTTAGATTGAGTCCCTGCTGTCCTGGACTTTATATTCTAGGAGGGAGGTGGGCAATAAACCTACAAGTAGAAATTAAATAGGAAACATTATTTTAGATAGTGAAAAAGGATATGATTGAATAATGAGATGGACTAAGTAGGCAGACGGTATGTCAGAACAGTTTACCTTCCTCCAGGTGGTCAGGCATAGCCACTCAGAAAAGATGACATTTGAGCCAAGATGCAAATAAGGATGAGAAGCTAGACACAGGAAGATCTGGAAGGAGTAGGAATAGCTAAAGTAAATTCTTAAGGGGATTGAGTAGAATCATTAACGCCCTGCCTGTGTCTTCTTTACTGGGCCAAGGTATGTGCCCCCTGGCTTACCCAAGCACTAGCTTCTCTCAGCCCACAGGCTACAAGATGGTGTGGCTGATGGCCGATGGCTGAGTGGTATAAGACACCAGCCCCCTGTCTCAAATGAGGCCGTGGATCATTAGTCTGAGCCTGGTCTCCAGTGCAGACCACATTTTGATTGATATCTTCACTTTCCCTGTTCTACTTCCCTAACTGTCATTCCTGAGAGTCTTCCCTCAATAAACCACATGCCCAGGTATCCGCATCACAGACTCTGCACTGGGAAACCCCATCTAAGACGTTGAGAAAGAGCCTGATGTAATGGAAGGTGGCCAGGCGGCTACCACAGAGTGAGTGAGGGAGAGAGTCATAGTGGGTGGTGGTAAACGTGGGGGAGGAGGACTGCTTAAGGACAATTATTTAGGCTGAGTGAGAAGCTTAGATTCCACTCAAAGGTGATGGGAGGTAATCTGAGTGTTAACACGCTCGCTCCACTCGCAGGGTGGAGAATGGGCCATTGGGCAGGGAAGGCAGAGAGCCTGTTTGGTCCTCAGTTGTAACATCCCAGGCAAGAAATGATAGCACCTAGAATTAAAAAGGTCATGGTGAAGCAAAAGCAGAATTTGGAAGATATTCTGCAGGTAGAATCAGGACTTCCTGATAAAGTGTATATAGTACAGTTAAGATTCTGGGTTGAGGGTGGCGCCTGTGGCTCAAAGGAGTAGGGCACCAGCCCCATATGCTGGAGGTGGTGATTCAAACTCAGCCCCGGCCAAAATTGCAAACCGCCCCCCCCAATTATAGCACGGGGAAAGGGCAAGGGAGGAAAGGGGGGGATGGGGGGAGGGAGGGCAATTGGTGGGATCATGCCGACAGTGCATCTTAGAAGAGTACTGGTGAAACTTACTAAATGTAGAATATCAGTGTCTTCATATAGTGATTAAGAAAATGCCATGAAGGCTATGTAACAGTTCGATGAAAATATTTCAGATTGTATATGAAGTCAGCACATTGTGCCCCATGATTGCACTAATGTACACATTTATGATGTAATAAAATTATATATGTAAAAAAAAAACATAAAACAACAACAAAAAAGAATCTGGGTTAATATCCAGGCAAATGTCTGGACTTGGTGGGAGCAGTGTTTGCTTCACTTAAGCTCTGGAAATCTCTCAAGTGAGTTGTCTGCTCTTAATCCTGACTTTCTAATTGGTGATGAACCTGGAAGCTGACAGTTCTGAATTAAAATGATGCAAGTTAGTAGTCAGGTGAGAGTAACATCATCATTCCATTGTCTTCCTCTCCACACAGATAAGTATATTTGCTCCTTCTTTCTCTTTATATTTCTTATGTGCCATGGTTTTGATTAGATACTGCATGTAAGCTGGGAGAACGCGATTTTATTGTACCCTGTCTTTTGGGAAGGCCACTTCCACAGCAATGGCCTTGACTTTGTGGAGGCCAGGGAGCCGGGCAGCCTCAGTGAAGGCAGAACTCAAATCCCCTGCGGCTCCCAATCCCAAGCGGATGTGAGTGGGAAAGTAAGAGTGGAGTGACTGGATGAGAATGATTACCTTTCCCTTCCGAGAGCCTCCTTGGAATATGGAATAGATTAGGATACTCAGAAGTTGAGAATGCCCCAGGTCATGCTGAGAGGGGTGGTGAGCCTCCCAGGGGCACAGGCCGCCCTGGTTTCAGGGCGAGGTCTGGAGCCAGCAAGAGGCTCAGCATGGGGAGTCCAGGCTCTGGGTGGAGGGAGGGAGATTTCTTTCATTTTCTTTTGTTAAAAAGGGAGATTTTTTTTTTTCAATTTTTTCTCTAGTGAAAGGGTGGAATGCATGCTTAGCCAAAAATTTGACTTTTCTTAACTTTCCTAACTCGGGGAGGGAAACGTTAGCACCAGTGTCTTCCACGAGAGCATTGCTCACTTTTAAGACAACTCCTTGGGATTTGGGGAGGCTGTGATTAGGAAAGCAGATCCAGGCACTCACGCTAAGAGAAGTGAGTCTTGATCATGGAGAGATGCTTAACAGACCCATGAATAATTGAACTGACAGAGTCCACACAGCCTCTTAATTGATGGAAGTACAGCATTTACAGTGTGAACAATTAGTGGAAAAGAGGTCACAGCTTTTCTTGATCCACTGTGCCCAAGCCAGACACCCCATCACTTCCTGCTTCATGCAACACCACTGTGCCTTGACTCACAGCCAAAGTAAGTAATTAATTTTCTATCTCTAGGTGTGCAAGCAATGTTTATCTAACTTGTGGTGATGTCTCTATCTGTTATCAATGTCTTGCACAGTGTAATTTTCGAGAGGATCAAGAAACAAACATACAATGCCAAACACAGAAATTAAGTGGAACTTTGCTGTTTTGGGTCAGGATCTGACATTGTTCCCTATCTTACACTTTTTTTCCAGGCGGGCAAAATCATCTAAAAATCATCTACTGAGCCTCAGTCTGACATAAGTGCCTTTCCCCCAGCAAGAATTAGATAAGCTTTCTGAAAATTGTGCAAGGGCATTCGTATGTGATGTTTATTCTACTTTAGTTGACTAGAGCTTGCGGAGCCAGAGGGCCACACGCAGATGTCAGGCAGGTGGCTGGGGGTGTTTTAGCACCTGTTAGAGACGTACTCTGGGGTTTCGCAATGAGGTCAGAAGTAGGAATATACCTTTGGGAAACACACAGTAAGGATGGGAGCCAGCGAAAATCTTCATAGGAAAAAGATGGTACAGTGATCAGAGAACAGGCAAGAGTGGTATTTTGCAGAATATCTCTCATTAAGTGATAGTCAAATAATAAGGAAAAACACCAAGAGACACTTTTTAAATGAACAGGAGCAGCTGGAGGGGAACCAACATCGCATAAACCAAGGAAGGGAGGCAAGTTTCTGTTGGGGTTGCGAGCAGACTGGGTGGTAAACCTAGTCTTTGAGGTGTGACCTTTAAAAAGTCAATTTCATTTTGGGTTGATTTTTGTGTATGGTGAGAGATAAGGGTTCAATTTCACTTCTCTACATGTGGATATCCCGTTTGCCCAACACCCTTTACTGAAGAGACCATCCTTTTCCCACTAGGTGTTCTGGCATCTTTGTTGAAAATCAATTGACTATAAATTCATGGGTTAATTCTCAGGCTCTCTATGAGATTCAATTGGTCGATGTGAAAGATCTGAGCCTGAAAACTAGAACATGGATGTGATAAATTGAAGAAGACACAAATAAATGACAAGATATCCTGTGTTCATGGACTGAGAGAATTGATATTGTTAAAATGTCTATACTACCCTACATGACAGATTTGATGCGATCCCTATCAAAATTCCAACGTCATTTTTCACAGAAATAGAAAAACAATCCCAAAATTTATATGGGATCGCATAGTACTCCAAATAGCCAAAACAATCTGGAGCAAAAGCACAAAGCTGGAGGTTTCACAATAGCTGACATCAAACAATAGTACAAAGCTACATAGTCACTGAAAAGATGCTTTCGGAAGAGAGAAGTGAGGAAAAGCTGAGATGCCAAAGACAAGAACTGGGCCTTCAATTTATTTATTTATTTTTTTGTAGGAAAATATTTCACATCATTTTTTTGCTGAATCAATGAAGGAATGAGTAGAAAGTAACCTTGCTTGCTAAAGACATCCCGAGAGCATCTAAATATGACATTGATCTAAATATTTCTTTTATTTATTTTTTTTATTAAATCGTAACTGTGCACATTGATACATTTACAGGGTTCAGTGTGCTGATTTGATATACAGTGTGAAATGCTTACCCTTCAATTCAAACAATATTTTTTTTTAATGAAGGCATAAAGAAAGTAGAGGCAGCAGAAGGCCAGGAGAGAGATTGGTCGAAAAGGAAGCCTAGAGATCGGAGGTGGGGAGGAGTGGATGCTATTGGCATTTGTGTGCTTGTTTCGTTTTGTGCGATTTGAGCCTGTGTTCAGGATTTGGACAAGTAGCCAGTGGAGAGAGAAAACAGAGGCCCTCGCCCTCGAAGGGGAGACCCAGCCTGGTGGGCAGCAGGTGAAGGGGTTAACCTGTCCACAGGGCAGGGAACGTTTCTTCCAAGATGGGCGGGAAGGAAGAAAGTTTGGGTGATGATCCAAAGAAAACTTAAAGAGTTTGGGAGGAAATTTGTGGGAGTTCTCATCAGATGTTCTCAATTTTCCCAGGGAAGTAGGTGGAGAGGTCATCTTTGAGAGTGAAGGGGCAGAGGAGGAAACGGCCGGAGGAGAATGCAGGCTGGCGTGGCGAATTCCCTGACTGGGAATAAGGACCTTGTGGGTGATAAAATGATAGGTTTGCAGCGGGGCACCGGGCTCTGCTACCAAGGTTCACCTCATGTGTTTATTCTGCCCCAGCCCCCTTGACTCTGATGCTGACAAGGGCCGTGACAGCCTTTCCATGCTCAAATCTATTAGAAAACAGGGGAGGTAAGAAAGGGGAAAAGCTCTGAATTGCTTTGTTTTTAAATAACCAGGGGAGACATGCTGAGGAAAGCAGTGGGAGTTCTGAGAACACAGAATTGAGGAGTAATCAGGGATCCCCTGGGTCTCTCTGGAAACACATAGTTATTTGAGGGAGGAACAATTGCTATTTGGTGGATTATCCAGATTCCTATTTTTATTTCATGGTATCTCTGCTAGAAGTTGATTTGTAACCTAGTCCAGCTGTGATGTCACAACTTTCCTGTGTTGAGATGACAGATTGGGGATTTTTCAGGTTATACTTGTTTTTCAACCATTCAGCATAATGCCTCATTGAATATTTTCACTGCAATAAGTATGCGTGTAATGTCATCTCCAAAAATGGGGTTTATTTCAAGTACCTTCAATATATTCTTAACCATCATCTTGACCTTCCATAGAGATTTCCTCATTTTTTTTTCTAGTTTTGGTGAAAGATGTCTCAATGTAGAAATCTAACTGATGTATCTTCCTTCAGTTATACAGTGAAAACAGTGATTTCCATAGAGGCTTGAGAGTGGGTCTGTGCCCCTCTGTTTATCAGCTTCAATCTCCTGCAGAGAAGACTCAAGGTGGAATATTTAAAAATAACCAGTGATGTGTAGTTTGCTGATAACTGAGATGAACCCATCAGGGCCAGCTACATAATTTGCAGAGCCCGAGGAACAATGAGATGGGCCCTTGTTCAAGAATTAGTAACAATCTCAAGACAGTGACAGCAGAGCATTAAACGAAGCATGGGCCCCTTCTAAGCATGGGGCCCTATGTGACAGCCAAGCCACATGCCCATGAAGCCAATCCTGGAAGCCGTCCAGGGGCAGTGACAAAGGTTGCAGCAGCCTCACCAGCTTCCATTAGCTCATCCCTTTCACTGCTTGGTCTAAGTCCTGAGCCAGGTTCTTCTGTTAACTTCCCTTGTGGAAAAGTTGAATCAGCCAAGCATACCACTCTTGTGATCTGTTTCCCTGTGACCGCCCTGGGACCCTGGACGGGGGCTGGGAGTGGGATGGTTTTGTGGACAGAGCTGGGCACAGGTCGATCTTGGAGTCGAGTTCCAGGATGACCTCACTTGTCAGCTCCTGAGTGATTTTTAATTCAGTGACTTCTTTCGGAGCTGCCTATGAAGCATCATCTTCTTGGTTCTTTGAAAACATGAATGTGACAGCCAAAGTAGGCTGCTGGAGTCTGGGGAATCTTGCCAGGTGAAAAGATCCCACTTTGCCATCGGGCCCCAGATTCCAGCTAGGAGTAAACATGTGTCCAATTTGTGATCTCATTCACAGGAGAAGCCCCTCTCCCTTCTCTGCTTTCTGATGGAGAATATTCCAAACTTTCACTGTTGAGTTTTGATCTCAGTCATTAACAGCCTGATAAATCAAATCTAAGTTGAAAGTTTGGGGAGTTGCGGAAGAATCCTCCACCCACGAAGGAGTTCTTGGAGCTGCCCTCATAAACGTATAGGGGTGTCTCATCAGAGTGACAGTGAGGTGGTGGGGATTTGAGATTCAAGCAAGAACCCCGGAGCCTGCTGACCGTTAGGTGTAAAGTGCTGTGTGAGGTCAGATTAAGAAGCAGATCAGAAGTCACAGAGAGGGAGAAGAATGGTGGGAAGGCCCAGTCTGATCACAGGAGGTGCTGAAAGGTTCAGGCCCATGGGGGTAGGAGGGGTGGCAGGCGTGGGAACTGTGTGGGTGGGGCTCAGCTCTTGCAGTCTGCTCATTCTGAAGCAGTCTCCCCCAGACACCTGCGCAGCTTGCTCTGCTACGTCTTTCAGATATCAGAGGATCCTCTGAGCACTTTGTTTAAAGTCTTAACTCCTCCTCATCTGCAGCACATGGAAGGATGGAACATACATGATATGGACTCGTTTGCTAGTTTATATCCCATGTATTATAGGTAGTCTCTCAGAAAGAATTATCTTTTCTCTGAATGCGAAAATAAACCTATTAGAGAAACATGATTTTCTCCCAAATTAGGTTATAATCTCAAGGAGATGACATTGATTTTTATCCTCCACTAGGCTCAGCCCAGTGATGTTAATTCTGTCTGATAAGTATTTGTGAGTTTGGTTGAATCATAGAAAAAAAACTAATAGATTAATTAAAAAAGCTGTGGAATATGGGAGCCATCCCTGAAGCACCCAGTTACAAGTGATATAATCTTTGGTGAATGAGTTGCTGACCCTTTCTGAAGCTCAGTTTCCTTCTCACCTGTAAAGAGAGGGTCATTTTTTTAAAATAATTGCCTCAAAGGTAAACTTAGCATGTGATGACATATTTATTCATTTTTCTTTTTGTTTAATTTCAGATTAATATGAACTTGCAGACTAATAGGTTACACTGTTTGTGTCTGTTAGCTCAAGTTCAAGTTGTAGTTGTGCCCCTCTCCCGGGAGGTGTGTATAAACCAGTAAGTTATGCCTGTCAGGTGAGAGCACACTAATCCCCCTCCCCCTTGCCCTCCTCCTTCCTTTCCCCTTTGCTCTCTTGAATTTAATTGTGTTTTTCTCTTAGATGGGCATGTAGTTGTTCATCTAGTGGTAGGGTAGATAATACTCAATATTAGCATTGAGTACATTGGATACTTGCTTTTCCATTCTTGTGGTACTTTACTAAGGAGAATGTTCTTCAACTCCATCCAGCTTAAAGGATGTAAAGTCTCTATCTTCATGGCTGGATAGTGCTCTACGGTATACATATACCACCGTTTATTAATCCATTCACGAGTTGATGGGCATTTGGGTTGTTTCCACATCTTAGTAATTGTGAATTGAGCTACAATAAACACTGGAGTACAAATGTCCTTATGGTGAAATGATTTTGTTTCTTCTAGGTAGATAGCTATTAATGGAATTGTAGAATCAAATGACAGGACTACTTTTAGTTCTTTGAGGATTTTCCATACCTTTTTCCAAAAAGGCTGTATTAGTTTGCATCTCAACCAACAGTATCTGTAGCTTTGGGGTTTTGCCATGTGGGCCAATTTCACTGGTGTTAGGTGATAATATCAAGGTGGTTTTGATTTGCATTTCTCTGATGATTAGGGATGATGAGCATTTTTTCATGTATTTCTTGGCCATTTGTGAATCTTCTTTGGAGAAGGTTCTGTCCATTCCATGTCTCTTGTCCAGTGATAGATGGGATAGTTTTCTCTTTTCTTGTTAATTAATTTGAGTTCTTTGTCAATTCTGGTTATCAGCCCTTTTTTAGATTCATAACATGCGAATATATTCTTCCAATGAATGAAATATTTAAAGTAGACTACCTGATATAGGAGGTTACCAGATCTTTTTTAAGAGTATTATTTTAGATGCTTTACAAAAGCATATATAAACTGTAAAGTGCAGCACAAAGTATGATATTCACATATTAAGGTGTTTTATGTGACTGTAAATTACATAAAATTGTAATTGTATCCTGGAAATCTGCATTTGTGGATTTTTCTATTAAACATGGGTCATTCTAAAGGTATACATCTGAGGGCAATGTGGTTATTACATGAAGTCTCTACTTTTCTGGAACCTTCTGTTACGGGCCTCTGGTCTTTGCAAAGTGATCATTAACTTCCAGGTGGCCTCCCATTCTGACTCCGGCAATAGGCCAATTCCTTGATTCTATCTCACAATGTAACTTCCAAAGTAAATGTCTATTAAGCCTTGTGTAAACATTCCAGACCTGTAACAAAATCAACCAAACATAAATCATGCCCAGTGAAAGGGGTGCAGGAGAATGTGTAAGTTTGAAAAATGAAACAATACAGTCCAGTTTCATTGCGAATCCTTGGCCTCAGTTACTTTGACAAAGAATTTCTCTGGTCTACATCACAGTTCATCATCAGAAGTAGTGGTTTTTAGTTACACTAGTGGGCTCTGCCCAAATATAGAGAAAATAAGCCCTCTACATGTGAAGATGTAAAGATGCCTATTTGTAAATGGGCTTAACCTCCTAAGTAAAAGCCATATTCTCCTATCTCCTGTCACTTACTATAGAAGTCCATGTTAGGAAGACTTGGCTAGAAGTCAAAGAAAGTGGATCAATAACAGTGGTGTTTTTGGTCCTATATTCCTTCCTTCTTTATTTAGAAAAGGATGGTGGATGAAAGTTCTTGCTTTTATGAATTTATTTTGGATTTTTTTCACCTTTTGAATAGAAGGATAATAAGATGAAAAGAAAGATCTCCCTGGAGAAATGGAGAAGAGTGAAGGGAAAGTATTTGAAAAAAGTTAAGAACTTTTTTTCCTACCTTCAGGGGCTCAGGTGTGCATTCTGTCTTTGAAGTGTAAAATTGTCAACTTGAAGATAGTTGTGCAAAATTTTGCTTTTTCTAAAAATATAACCCAGGAAGCCAATGTGTGGAGTGACTCCCATGTAGAAGGATCAAACTATCTGAAGGTAGGCATTTGAAAATAGGTTATTACATTCTCAGGGTAGAACATTTCAGCTCAGGGAACTTTTGCTTTTTTGCATACCTAGCAGGTCTAAAGCAATGCTGTGGCCTTTTGTCTTGACTTTTATTTTACTAATTGAAATATGTTGTCAACCTTACTCTTTGTTTCTCCCTGCTGGAACCCAATGTAGAAGACAAGCGCTCTCCAAAGGGATTTTGATCGTATGCAAGGATACCATGAAGTTTAATAAGCTTCGGCATGCGCTACAAGGAAAGATGAGATGGTATCTTTTTCCAGAAGGTAATTTAGATACTTCCTCCCTGGCTTTGGTCTGTCCGAATGCATGGCGTGGTCAAAGGACTATTCATATTTGAATACAATTCAAGTATTGATGTGATTAATTGTCATTTCTTAGCTCACAGTCCTTTGACCACACTAGGAAGTCACTTCTAGTGGATCAGATATATGTTGATGGTTGCCAGCATCTTTAAGCCTGGATACATCTAGTTCTGGGAGGGATGTCCTCCCATGCAGGTGCCAGTCTGGAAGACATTGCTGCAGAGTCAAGATGCCCCTCTCAGCGATGTGGGATGGAGTAAGTGGATAAATTCCTCAGTTGCCCTTTTCCTCAGGGGGACAATTCTAAGGTGTGTGGTGTGTTCTGAGCAGTTTCTTAGATGGATCCTACTGGGATTGTGCCCAGTTACCCATAGCAGTAAACTACCTCATGGCTTCCTTCCCTTCCCTGCCTCTACTGGTGCTTTGGCTCCAATATAAGCTACTTGGTGCCCAAATACTTGTCTCAGGTCAGCTTTGGGAGGGGACCCTACTTAAGGCAATAGATATTCACTTAAGGGATTGATTAGACCAGGCATGGAATCTGCTGAGCTTTTATTTTCTCAGTTCTAATATTAGAATAATAATTGTTTTAACCTTGTAATTTATTTAATACAACAATTTAATTGTTATGCATGAGGCGTTGTTCCAAATGCTTTATAGATGTACATTTAAAAGTCCAGTTCTATGAGGGTGTACAAAAGCTATTCACATTTTACAGATAAGAAAGTGAAAAGAGGAGGGGGATCATTTGCTCAGTGTCACAAATGTTTGAAACCTGAATTTCAATAAATTCAGGCATTTGGAACCTACATTTCTGACTACTAAGCCTTCCTGGTTCTTTGAAAATAAAATAAAATAATGGAAGTGAGATTCATTTGAAGAAAAAAAAAAAAAAAGGAAAGAAATATCCCTATACAAATGAGAGGGATGACTGTATCTAAAATCTTCTCAAAATTTTTGTTTTCTGATGCTTGTGTATTGAGAGAATTTTTAGCAAAAAAAGAGACTGGCTCCATGCTCACCCCTCTCGCTGAAAGCCCCTTACAAATGAGTTGGACTTAGTCTAAAAAAATATTAGATTCTGTTCCCTAATTACTGTGTGTGTTTTTGAGTCACGGTGAAGCAGTTCATTGAGAAGAACTTGGGAGGTTTCGGTTGCAGAGGGTTGTAAGAGGCGCTGGAACAGCTGATACACTGAAGTGCTGTTAAGAATTATATCACCACCGAAGCACAGTCTTGCTGTAGACACAATTGCTTTGGGCGTGTGCTCTGGAGTCAGTGCCAAAAATGCGAAGACTTGGAGAAAGGAGAGGAGAAAGTAGAGCTACTTCCTCCGCGGGCTTTGCTGCTTGGAAGAGAGATAGATAAACAGCAGGAAATGCGCATTTCTTCTCTTGGGATCTTTCAGGGACCTCCCAACCTGAACGGGAAGATTGAGATTTGCTTTGGTGAGGGATGACTTGTGGGAAGACACAAAGCCTGTGGTGGGACTCGAGGGGACTTCTTCACAGCTCCCCCGCTGTGGCTGGTGCAGGAAGGTGGTGGTGGTGGGGACGGCATGGCGCAGATGACCAGGCAGGTGTGGCCTCACTACTAAGGTAGTTCTGGAGTGAGCAGTTGGGAGGCCTGAAAAAAGCACAGGAAAAGAGATAAGTTCCTTTACCTCAACTGCCTTCAAGTAGGCTGTTTCTAGAGGGGCAGAAAGGGGGTTGTGACTTCACATGCAAAATGGAAGCGATCTGATCTACCCTGGGCTTGGGCAACGCTGCCAAGTGGGGGCAAAGACACAGTGTAAAAAACAGTCAGGGAAAAGAAATTCAGGATCCTAAGCCTTTCCATGGACCTCAAAGTGGAAGTTGTGGGTCCAGAGGACGATGGACCTCGGTTCACTTGGAACTTTGGTGAATTTTCTCTGGGCTTGGCCCATTGCCACCCGTTCAAGGCAGATGGGGAATAAACACCATTAGCACGTTGATAAGTGTTTGTTTTTCTTCATAATTAGGGCTAAGAAAAATAAAGTAGGGAGAGAGTCAAGCCCTGGGGTAAGCCTTTAAAAGGTTTCCTCTTTTGATTCTTTTATGCTTGTCTATTTATAACGGTAACAATCTCATTGGAGAGAAAAAGACTTCAATCGCCCCCCAGGACACGTTTTGTCAAAATTATACTTCAGTCCTTCTTATTTATGAGTGAGAAGCGTTATCTTTGTATCATGAGGGGAAGTTGTGTGTATAAACCAGGGTGTTGCTGCAGCCTGTCTTCTTCCGTGAATCCCTGGAAAGGATCACCAGGAAGGATTATTCGGATAACTCCGTCAGCCAGGCAGTTTGCTGGAGAGGAGGGAGGCCTTTCTGAAGACCATTAAAGATGATTCATGGTTATGGGTCTTACTTGTGTTGTTTTATTACTTCAAATCATAAATCACACATTGACGAGTAATTGTGCGTATCACACTATTTCAGACCCTGGGAGGACTAGTGAGAGGCAAGATGTGATTGTTACTCCCAGGGAAAGTGCAATTTCATTAGAGTGATGAGACCACTGTGCAAATGATAGTCAGAGACTACACAGAAGCCTGTGAGTCAGTTGATAGTTGTGAATCCGAGGCTATAAGGGCTGTGATGCTCTTGGTGATGACACATAGACAAAAAAAAAAAAAATCATGGAAGATAAGGAATGATACGATCTGAACAGGGTGAGGAGAGAGTGGTCATTCCAGGGGAGGAGAGTGGCCTTCCTCACTCTCACATACACACATACACTGCATGTCTATAACGCCTGAAGCAGAGCAGCCTCACTGTATCGGAGGGTTTGAGCAAACGAAGGAGGAGCAATAAGAGGAGAGAGGACCATGTTGTGCACATAGCACGCACTCCCTTCTCAGCCCTTACAAATGTAGACTGCTTTTGCCTGTTTATATCATTTGCTAATTGTTACTTTTTAAAGAGTAATGTGTGTTCACAGCCCTGTCTTGGGTTGCAAGGACTGTCTTACTTTAAGCTTCCTCAAAAGTAAATCCTAATCCAATCAGCCCAGGACAAGTAGTTTATTGCAGAGACAGTTCTAGGAAACTCCAACAGATGGGAAGAGAAAAGCAAGGCAGGGAGGCAAAGGAAGGAGATAAGGGATGTGCTATCCAGGTATTTACCAATATTGGCAAATGGACTATATCCCCCAGGTGAACTCTGGAAATCAGCATAAAGTGTGCCTCAGAATGGTCCCACTTGAAGAGTGAAAGAGTTGGTGTATTTCTCCAATTACTCCCACGAGTCTTTGGGTGAAGGCTGGTTTTCAGGGGATTAACTTCCTAACACTTCTGTTCCAGAAAAAAAGTCCATGGGGAGAAGTTGCAGGTATTTGCAGCAAAGGATCACAGTCCTAACACAGAGATCTTTAGAGTTGAAGTTAAAGTCTGTGCTTCAGATCCTGCGAGCATCCAGAATGCCCTTTGCTAGCCATTGTTAGCTTCTTTCCATTCATTTCTAGGTTCTGCTCTGATGCTGAGCAAATGTCACAAGGACGACTGCAGAGTTGGGGCTGTGGAGAGAAGCATGAGGGACTCCACCTGGGTCAGTTTATTTCCAAGGAGTTTCCCACAGCTGTGAGAGAGATTAACAAATAGGATGATGACCCAAAATTGAAGAAGCCGAAAGAAGGATTCTGGGTCAGGCCCTATGTTTCCAGTGTAGAATATTTGTCAGTGAACTGGACTCATATTTCTGTTTTCCTGGGGAAACCAAAATGGCCTCGTTAAAATTCAGCAAACAAAATATCCACTCACCGACTACTCCCAGCACATAGATTCTTTCCCCTCCCCTCCATGCTACATAGCACAGACTTGATAGGAAATATAAATTTAATCGATCGGTGGTTTATCTCAGTCATTTCCTCCCCCCCCCATCGGCAGTTAGATTATAGTCCGGTAGGAGAGAGATCAATTAAGAGGAAACCACAGTAGAGAAAGCATGTAAGAACAACATTCTTTCTTCCTTACTAAATTTTAGTTTTTAAAATTTTGCTTTGGGTTTTGTTCTGTTAATAAAGAAAAGAAGGTAGGAGGGAAAAGTAACCAACCTTTTGTTTTCCCATATGTCTTTGTGGAATACTGGAATTGGAAGGAATCTTGAAAAGTCATTATGATAACATTGTGTTTCCATCAATATTGTTGAGTGGATTAAATTCTATCTTCCATGTGAGGAACAGACAAGACATACAGAGAGATTCCAGCTCCCTCAATAAGCTGGTTTCCCCTCTGTCTATCCATCCTTTTGCCCACTCATCCTCTTACCATTAGGAAACCTTCTATGTCCAGTGCTGTCAGTGCCACCTTTTTCAGCAAGGGGAGAGCAATTCCTCCCTGGGACAGACATTAGTGTGAGTTACATTATTGATATCATCTGTCTCTGATAAGGATTCATGTCTGGGTGTCTTTCCACTCCAACTTTCTCTCTCTCTTTCTCTCTCCTTTTTTTTAAAGACAGAGTCTCACTTTGTTGCCCCTGGTAGAGTGCTGTGGCATCACAGCTCACAGCAACCTCAAACTCGTGGGCTCACGTGATTCTGTTGCCTCAGCCTCTCAAGTAGCTGGGACTACGGGTGTTCACCACAACATATGGTTATTTTCAGAGATGAGGTCTCACTTAGGCTCAGGCTGGTCTCAAACTTGTGAGTACAGGCAATCCACCCATCTTGGTCTCCCAGAGTGCTAAGATTACAGGCATGAGCCACTGTGCCTGGCCTCCACTCTAACTTTTGTGACCTGAGACTTTTACTACATGTCCTAAGTTTTTAAAAAAATGTTTTAACTTGGATGAACAATTGTGGGAGTAGATATGAAGATCTGAAATACATAAAAGATTACTTTAAAAAGTGGAAGGACAGATTCATAGATGAGAAATCATGCTAAGTGTACCAATTTTTCTTTAATTAATCTAGAAACTTTATATGATACCAATGATAACAAGATAATTTTTAAAAACTAGACAGATCCTAAACTTTATGTAAAAGGCAAATAATCAAGAATTATTAATAATCTTCTGAAGAAGAAAAGTATCTATTATTTAATCTTATGAAAATTCATTAATTAAGACAGTATGGTACTGGGCTAAGTATAAACAGACTGAAATGGAACAGAACAGAAGGTTCAGAAATAGACCCAAATACATATATTTGGATTTTAATATGAGATGAAGATTGCATTTAAAGTAAATGAAGACAGATCATTCAGTGAACAAGGTTAGGACAACTAGCTAATATTTCACAAATCATAGTATGATAAGTTCCAAATGAATGGAATACTTAATTTTTTTTTTTTTTTATTAAATCATAGCTACATACATTAGTGCAGTCGAGGGGTACAATGTGTTGGTTTCATATACAATCTGAAATGTTTTCATCAAGCTCTTTAGCATACCCTTCATGGCATTTTCTTAGTTATTGTATGAAGACATTTGTATTCTGCATTTAGTAAGTTTCACCTGTACCCTTCTAAGATGCACCGTAGGTGTGGCCCCACCAATTACCCTCCCTCCACCCGAACCACCCCCCTCCGCTTCTTTACCATGTTCTTGTACTATATTTGAGTTATAGCCATCATATTAAACCTTTAAATTAGCTTCATAGTAGGGTTGAGTACATTGGATCCTTTTTCTTCCATTCTTGAGATACTTTGCTAAGAAGAACATGTTCCAGCTCTATCCATGCAAACATGAAAGAGGTAAAGTCTCCATCTTTCTTTAAGGCTGCATAGTATTCCACGGTATACATGTACCACAATTTATTAATCCATTCATGGGTTGATGGGAACTTGGGCTTCTTCCATGACTTAGCAATTATTAATTGGGCTGCAATAAACATTCTGGTACAGATGTCTTTGTTATAATGTGACTTTTGGTCTTCTGGGTATATACCTAGTAAAGGAATTATAGGATGGAATGGCAAGTCTATTTTTAGATCTCTAAGTGCTCTCCAAACATCCTTCCAAAAGGAACGTATTAGTGTGCATTCCCACCAGCAGTGTAGAAGTGTTCTCTTTTCTCCACATCCACGTCAACATCTCTGGTTTTAGGATTTTGTTATATGGGCTAATCTTACTGGAGTTAGGTGATATCTCAAAGTAGTTTTGATTTACATTTCTCTGATGATTAAAGATGGTGAGCATTTTTTCATGTGTCTGTAGGCCGTGCACCTGTCTTCTTTAGAGAAGTTTCTCTTCAAGTCCTTTGCCCACCATGAGATGGGATCACTTGTTCTTTTCTTGCTAATACGTTGGAGTTCTCTGTGTATTCTGGTTATTAAACCTTTGTCGGAGGCATAACTTGCAAATATTTTCTCCCATTCTGAGGGCTGTCTGCTTGCTAAACTTACTATGTTCTTGGCTGTACAGAAGCTTTTTAGTTTGATCAGGTCCCAGTAGTGTATTTTTGATACTGCTCCAATTGCCTGGGGAGTCCTCCTCATAAAATATTCTCCCAAGCCAATTCCTTCAAGAGTTTCCCCTGCACTTTCTTCTAATATTTTGATAGTTTCATGTCTTATGTTTAAATCCTTAATCCAGTGACAGTCTACCTTAGTTAATGGTGAGAGGTGTGGGTCCAGTTTCAGTCTTCTACAGGTC